>JAODAH020001029.1:0-227954 GCA_027574865.2 Coproporus ventriculus | reverse complement strand
GGTGAGTATTTATCTGTCTGTTAAACTGCGTTTAGAATGTGCATCTACGATTTTTATCGTCAGTCCGTTATCGATCAAAGGCCAAAATCGAAATTGAAGGCTTATTTCACCACACACATACAGTTCTCGAACGGATTATTATTTGATCGAAGCGGCCGCGGCCTCTTCGATATTTATCCGGACTCGCTAGTCTGTGGTGAATGCTTCGATAATCGAGAGATTTTTAACTGAACAATTTTTATCTCTTCGATAATCGTCGTGAGTGGCGAGCATTATGCTCTAAACGCAGTTTAAGAGACAGATATTTATCGGCGGATAAATACTCCGAAAAACTGAATGTGTATGGTGAAATTCGACTTCAGGTAATGGCGAGTACGATAAAAATCTCTTCGATTATTGTCGTGTGAGTGGCGAGCATTAAAATTTTAAACATTTATACAAAATTAGAACAATAAAAATGGTAGGGTTATAAATGCAAATGTAATATTGGAAAAACCAAATCAGTCTACAAGCGCAAAAATTTTAAGTTTGTTAATAAATTCAATTTGGGGCAAGTTTCCACATAGGAAAACTTGTGTAAATTTATTAATAAGCTTAAAATGTTTAGATATATTAACTGTTTATCAGAATAATCTGATTAAGCCCTTATGACACGATGCTAAATTTTACATATAATTTTCATAGAAACTTGTTTACAAAATTTCATGAAATTTTTTTGCAAAATTTACAAAAATCAGATTTTCCTGTGTGCAGTAAATTTAGCTACAAATAGTGCCAACTTTTTATGAGTTTTCAATGAATTATTGGTACCTTAGGTGGATTGGTAATATCCATTTAAAATTTTTTGACATCTTTTAACCTATAAAGTACACATTTGGACGTACACAAAGTTAGAAATGTTAAGCAAAACATGATACTGACATGTGTCATAAATTTACATGGACTTTAGAACATTTTCTAAAAAATTTTCATGAAAATTTTGCATAAAATTTGCATATTGATTTTGTATAATATTTGACATCGTGTCATACGGGCTTTAGAGTTAAGCGAACAAAAAATTAAAATTAATTTATTTCTTTAAAAAGCAAAATATTATTATCTAGAGTTTAAGGTGTTTGTAGTACTTCTTCAGACATTGTTTTCTTTAAATTTCTTGTTAATCTATGGGGCAATTTGTTTATGAATTGGTGTTCGATAAAACTTTCATGAAGTTGATATATTTTTACGGTTCGTTAATTTGATAACCCAGTCATATTATGACACATTTCAGATATTTCCCAAAAACAGATAAATTTGTGATAACTAACTAATCAAGAAGGCAGGTGTCTCATAATAATACATTAAGATTAGACTTCGGATTTTATGCAAAATACATGAGACGTATTTGAATGTATATTTATAAAATAACTAGCCTTACCACAGCCATTGGTAGTTTCTGACTAGATTTTATTTTGAAGTAAAATAAAAATTAGTAACTGGTTTGGTCAGTTTTTGTCTTAAATTAAACTGGTGTGATAGGTTGGCAAAAAGTCTAGGCAAAATTCAACAATATAATAAATACATTAAGCGATTTTTCTATATTATTTAAATGAAAATCTATTTTTTTAGACGTACTCGAAAATTAAGGGACGCCCTAGTTTTCATCTAAGATTTTTATCTGCAAGTCATCATCGACAGAAGCGGAAATTGAAACTGAAAGCTTATGAATCACATTCAAACATTTCTAAAGCGGATTATAATCTAATCGAAGCTGAAAAATGTATATTCGTGGTGAATTTTGTTCGATAATTATTGATACTGAGAATATTTGTTTCGAATAGATTTTTATACGTTCGATGTCTATTAAAAAATTAATAGTCCTGACCTTTTAAGAACATGCATTAAAATTTATAGATCGTATGCATCTTTATGGAAAATAAAAAATAATTTTTATTCAAATAGAGAACTTAAAAAAAACAAATTGAAGGGACATTAATTAATTTTGAAATAAATTTAATAAAAGTTGAAAAGAAAATCGAAGAATATAGTTGAGAAAACAGATTTTGAAGAACAGTTAAAGAAAAAACAAAATTTTATAAATTTGAAAGAAATTTCTCTACAAGAAAAAAAAAATAAAGACAATTTAAGAAAAGTGAAGATAGTTCATTTTAAAATGACTAGTGATGTTGTTTTTCGGCAATTCAAAATCAAAAGATTGTCTCTTTAGAACAAGTCGAGGGAGGCTGCCTCATGCGGCCTCGGCTTGTCTCTGCCTCAGATGTATACCACCTTTAGGCTGACCGCACGCAAAATCTTGCTCTACAACATGAATTTTCGTAATTACGAACGTTGAACAATTTTCAGTCATACACGAACGCGCAAGTTTTAAAAGATGACTCAACGCCTGTGGTCGGCAAAAGTAATATAAGACAAATGCAAGTATTCAGGGAACCACAGAAAACTTGCAAAACAATTAAAAATCAACGCTCATTAATAAGTCTAGTCCAAATACGAACGGAGATGCACGTGGTTTGAAATTCTACAGACATGTTCTAAAGCAAAAATTATGTTTATAATTTATTCTATTATATGTTAGTTTTACATAAACAAAAAAAAAACTCTGTAACTCAATTTCATTCCGGCTTCGACGATATCGTAGCTGCGAAAACGCGTTCCTTCAAGTAACCGAAATTTGTAGATATGCTCTGGACCATGGTGATTCGGACTCATTAATTCTTCTAAATTTCAAGAATTTGTCCATTCTAGGCTAATTTCAAAGTTGTACAATCGATGCAAATTCTCTACACAGGCATGTCACCTTCTGTATCAATACCTGAATATTAGGGATTAAGCCGTTTTTAGGGCTGGCGAATGTCAACTTACAGTTCAGAGCGGCGTATTATCAACAATATTCTTTTTACTCTTGATAAACGACTTTCCCAATTGTAATCCAATACCTTCTTGTAACGCCAGCTATTTGCGTAAAGTATGACCATAGAAATATGGACGTTTTGATGGTTGATTATTGTTCTTATTAATTTTTATGATACTCATCCACAACCTGTATATCTACTAGACGGGTCACCTTTGTAGAAAATCTTTAAATCCGTCATAAAATATGCCTGGAATTAGACAGACCCTATTTTATTTTACACTGTGAAGCTCAAGTGCCTAGCACAATGCAGTTTTACAGCATGCTGCAATTAAAGCTTGTAAAGACGATACTTAATCATTTTTTGATGTGGAATCGTTCTCAAATGTTTGGTCGGACCTTACTTCACAGTTTGTATTTTCTTTGGTAATAAATGGTTTAACCAAAGGATGCCGCACAATCCTTATGGCAAACCTTAGAAAAATATTCTACTCAATTTTCTGATTAAAAGTCTCCATGGGCCCGAGGCTCGCAAATGGGCCGTTTTGGCGGAATTCACAATGGCAATATGAAAAAAATGTTTTTATTTTTGACGTTTTTCATGTTTTCCGTTTAAAGCATTTTGGCAAAAAAGTACAAAAGGACAAAATTAAAGATTGAAAAGTTTCCTAACTTTCTTGTCCAATGACTTTTTTGCCATGGTGTATCGCTTCGCCGCTAGAGCGCGCACACTGAAAAATGTGTATATATGCAGATTAATTGCACCTGCTGTGCGTTTTCGTCAGAAACTACGCATTTTTTTATGTAAATATCAATGCAGAAATATTACATGATCAATTATTGACACATTTTGTGAGGGATTCAATCTTTGATTTTGTCCTCTTGTACTTTTTTGCCAAAATGCTTAATTTGGTCAAGAAACCTCAAAAAATGTCAAAAATCAAAATATTTTTTTCATATTGCCACTGCGAATTCTGCCAAAACGGCACATTTGTGAGCCTCAAGCCCATGGAGACTTTTAATCAGAAAGTTGTATAGAACATTAAATACTCTTTCTTAACATGCTTAACTCTTTTTTACATCCATTCTTTAACCCAATTATTTTCTAAGACAAAGAACTAATTTTATGTTCATTAAACATTATCGATATTTATCCGTGAGATCGGAGGCTTGCAAGTATGTGATGAATGTTTTGATAACTGAAAAATTTTAATCTGCAGTTAACTATCTATCAAATGAGTGGTAATGTACAATCGTTATCCGAAGATTTTCTATATCGTCTAGTGAATGGTGTATATAAACAACTCAATATTTTATCGGCTCTTATAGGAACAATACATGAAGTAAATCCCATAAGAAATATAAAAAATAAATTATTTTTTGTGATAAATATTTTCCTTAATTTATTTATTTAGAATCGAAAGCAAACACGAAGTTACAATTTTAGGTGGATTAAATGACTTTTGTGTAAAATTTTATGGTCCAAAAGGAAGTAAGTTTCTTCATTTGTTTACGGCTAATTACCAGAATACAATTAGCAATACATATATTGCCATGAACATAAATATGTTTTAATAAATTTCAAAATTTATTTTCAAACAAAAAAAGTAGAGCATGCCTTAATTAATATTTGTTTAAATAAATTGTTTTATTATTATGTAATGAATTAGAAATTGAATGTGCAATATATGTTTCTTCATTTTAACGTAGAATACGTTTTTTGGTTCGACCTATTTGGTTAGTAACTATATTTATATTTGTTCAACTCTGTTGTCATGGAAACGACAAGTTTTGGTTACCACAATACTATTGTTAACTATCACAATGTACTGATTGTAAATAGATAACAAGAGAATGTTTCCTCATAAATAAAGTTTTTCATCTACATATGGAAATTGTTTAATTTTGTAACAAATAGAACATTTTTGGAACTTTGAAGAAAATTAGAAGCAAGAATTAGAAAATGAATTTAGTAGAAATTCTAAAAAAAATAAAAAAACTTGAAGAAAATTTGAAAGGAAAACAAAATAAAGAAAATTTCTAGAAAAGTAATAAATAAAACTGAAAACAATATTCAAAAATTTAAATAAGTTTCACTTTTGGCATTTTCACTTTGACATACACACTTTTAACAATTTACTGTTGACATTTACATTTTAGACATTTCACTTTTGACATTTTCACTTTTGACATTTTGCTTTTGACATTTTCACTTTTGACATTTACACTTTTTACATTTCACTTTTGACATTTATACTTTTCAAATTTCACTTTTAACATACTAAAGAAGCTTTACTTTAATAGTAAAAGAAAATACCTGAACCGAAATTAAATGGAAAATAATGGTTGTCAGAAAAATAAAGAAAAACTGAAAAAGAAATTTGAAGAAAAACAAAGGAAATTTAAAATATTCTGAATATTCTAACCATATTTTGAATATGAAACGAAAAAAGAATAAACTAAAAGAAGGCTAAAGACTGATTCCATGTGAAAGGTACAATCGAAGTCAGTCTAATTTTTCAAAATTTTTCGATTTTTCCGAAATTAATTTTTCCGGGTCTTTTCAATTTTTTTCAAAATTTTTTTATTTTTTCAGCATTTTTTAATTTTTCAAAAATTTTTCGTTTTCCATTACACATTTACACTTGACATCTCCCTTTTGACATTTACACTTTTGACATTTACACTTTTAACATTTACACTTTTGACATTTCATATAACCTTATGCAACCTTAAAGAACCTCAAGCAACCTTAGACAACCTCAAATAACCTTAAACAACCTCAAACAACCTTAAACATCCTTAAGTCACTTTTGGACATTTTCACTTCTGACATTTCATTTTTAACAATTACACTTTTGAAATTTACACTTTTGAGATTTATACTTTTGACATTTACACTTTTGACATTTTCTCTTTTGATATTTACACTTTTGACATTTACACCTTTCACATTTTCACTTTTGACATTTTCCCTTTTTTAAAACTTTTTTGAATTTCGGTTTCTTGAGAATCTTTAATTTTTTCCCTTTTATTCGATTTCTTAAGAATGTTTTATTTTTTTTAAATTTTCCGCTATTTTTTTTGCGCCGGTGTATACTTCTGTTTAGTTTGACAGTTTGCGCTCACATCACGTTGAAAATTAAAAAAAATAAAATAAAATAAAAATAATAAAGAATTGAAGAATATATTCATAACATTGAAAATGGAAATATAGAAAATTTGAAAAGAAAAATTCAACAAAAGTTCAAAAAATGAAATATTTCTAACTTAAAAATTTGAAAACTTTGAGGAAACTTACAAAATTAAAATATTCAGTTTGTATATGCCATTTATATAGTTCAAACAAAAATCGTATTCTACAGACGATGAAAACTGTTTAATTTCATTTTTGTATTATAGAAATGTATTATTGTTTCAGCACCGTACGAAGGAGGTGTTTGGAAAGTGCGCGTACATTTACCAGAACATTATCCGTTCAAATCGCCTAGTATAGGTTTTATGAATAGAGTGTACCATCCAAATATTGACGAAGTTTCTGGTACAGTTTGTTTAGATGTGATTAATCAAGCTTGGACAGCTTTATATGGTAACATTTCCCAAATTCTTTTAACTACGATTGTATTAATCTTCTACTTACAATTTTAGATTTATCAAATATTTTCGAATCTTTCTTACCTCAATTATTAACGTATCCAAATCCAATAGATCCATTAAATGGTGATGCGGCAGCGATGTATCTTCATAAGCCTGAAGAATATAAGAAGAAAGTTTCGGGTAAGAGTAATAGAAGTAATTGGGAGAGTGTAATCAGTTACTTAAGGAGTTTGGGGCATGTTATACTTAAGAAATCCATGCAACATTCAAGCGATTACACATCTGGCATTTCTGAGATTAAAACTTCATCTTCAGTAACATACACTTTACGTGTAATATTTTCAATAAAGATAATTCAGCTAGTCGTGGTAATCCATTATCAATAAAACCTTAACATTGGCATGTTCCTTCAAAATTTAGCCACATTTTTTCAGATTTTCAATTTTTTTCTTTCTTTCCCCTTTTTTTTTTTTTTTTTTTTTTTTTTGATTCCTTAGTACTCTTCCAAATCTAACTCCTTTAATACTTTTCATTAAAATTCTTAGCTTGCTTGAAGATGTATATTTTACCTGCTAAATCTAAATTTTGGGATAAACTAGGTTTTCTTAAGCCAAAGTAGTTCCTTCAATGAACTATTTTAGTTTAGGATAATTTAATTTGGCCTAATAAAAAATTCACACTTCAGAATAATCAAATACGGTCTGTAAAAATGGCGACCTGCAGCACATAACCTCTTTTTGAGGCTAGCGAAATCAATTTTCAAAGTAAAATTAATGAAAATCATTGATTTTGTGAAGACATGAAAATTCCGAAAAGTAGGAATTAAACTTTAGAAAGTAAAGTCATAATTCAAAATGTCAAATGCTAAAACATCAAATTGCGAAATGTTAAAATTATAAAATATCAACATTAGAAATGTTCAAAATGTCGAAATCTTACAATTAATATTTATAGCGGGTGAGTTTTTTTTATCTTGAAACTTCTCAATAAAAGCCAAAATAATTAGAATTACAAAAAAATTTGGGGCAAAAGCTGTTAAGATTCTTGGAGGACACATAATGGTCCAATTAAGTTTTGACTTTGAAGCATGTTTTCAAGGTCATTTGAAGGTCATTCCATTTTTTTTTAACGGAAACTCCAATTTTTTATGTTGAAAACTTATTCCTCATGCTAAAATAACAAAGTTTTGCTTCAAACATTTTTCTCTAAAACGTTAATTAGTTTTTATTTTATTTTTAATTTTCCATTTTTCGAATATCTAAATTGTTTTTGATTTTTTTTTTGGCTTAAAGTTTTACATTTTTGTATTTTCAAAACTTAAATTTCTTAATATTTAAAACTTTACATGTCTAATTTTTCAAATTTGTCATTTTCCAGCTTTTGATTGGATTTTACAAATTTTTTTTTTTCGCTTTCACTTAATTTTTTAATTTGGAGTTTTTGCTTTATTAAAAATAAGTCATTTATCCCAGCACGCGCAAATGTTTCAAACTATTTCATTTACTAACCTTCTTTGACCTCTGAAATATTTGCAAAAGAAAAAATGGTTTGCAGACCAAAAGAAGTTGGACAGAACTCTACTAGGCCATAACAGTTTTTTTTTTTCCTGAAATGTGAGCTTTCGTAACAGACCAAACTAGAATGTACTAAAATAGTTCATTCTAATGTTTATTAAATAAACTAATTTGGTCTAGAAAAAACTAGTTTATTCTGCAATCAGGTTTGGTGGGTAAATTATACAAACAATTTTTAATTATTTTTTATTATTCCTGCATTCTAATCTTGGATTTAAAAACTTCTAAGCGTGCGAAAAGCACGCTTTAAAACACGCCATGTTTTAAAGGTTGCTAAGCAACAAGTCTAATAAATAAACAATGGATATATTTAAGGATGGTCAGAATAAAACAAAAAAAAAATCAAAATAAAAAAAAAGGATTTTTTAAATAAGAAAAAAATTAAAGATTACAAAAATAAACTAAAATACAAAATTTCAAGAATTTTAAGATAAGAATTAAAAAATAGATTCGATGTTTCAAAAAAAAAAAGTTTAATAAAAAAATTTTCAAAATCGACATATGAGAACTTTTAAAAAGCGAAAATTTTGAAATGTTTTAAAAATAAGATGTTAAGAAGAATAAAAAATGAACATTTTGAAAACTATTAATTGAAAATTTAAGATAATCAAAATATGGAAAATATTAAAAACTAAAAAATTTGAATAATCTAAAAAAATCGAGAAATAAAAAATTGAATAATTAGAAAAGCCAGATGTGGAAAATTCGAGATATTTTCAAAAATAGTTTTGGAAATTTAACAAATCAAAAAATTTAAGTACAAAAAAATTGAAGAAATAAAAAATAAAAGAAATCAATAAACAATAATTTTAAAAATAAATAGAAAAAGATGAAATATTAAAAAGAAAATTTAAAAAAAAGTTAAAATCAAAAAATTACAAAATAGAAAAAATCCAATACTATAAATTTATCGAAATATTAAGAATTTGAGGTACGAATTAAGAAAACGAAAAAAAGAAAATGTAATAAATAAAAAAGGATATTAAGGCGTAAGTAATAAAAAAAAATATATAAAAAATTTCGAAAAGGTTATCTGCTGACACGTGTTGTTGCCCTGAAGAGATCGAAAAATTCGTAAAATTGAAAATTCAGAAAATCAAAATGTGAAAATTTAAAACATAAAATAAAACGAAAAAATGTAAAAATTTCAAAAGCCCCTAAAAAATAAAAATTAAGAAACGAAAAATTTAAAATTTTATTAAAAGAAAAAATCAAGAAATTAATAATTTCAATTAAATACAAAAATAACAATTTGAAATTATGTAAATAAAAAAAAAAACGAAAAAAAAGGAACCGGAAAAATATTATAGAGAAAATAAAAAAAAAATAGTAAAACTATAGTTATAAAAAATTGGAAATTAAAAACCCACAAAATTAAAAATTTGAAAATTTAAAAAATTCAGAAGAATTCTAAATTATATTAATAATTAGAAAATAAAAAATAATAACATAATCAAAAAATGAGAATATCGAGGCTGTTCCAAACTTAGCCTCCAGGCCCAACCTGGCAGTTTCTAATAGCACAAAAATAAAAAATAAAAATAGGGAATGATTTTTTCTTATCAAAGTATGTTATATCCAAATTTTAAGTCAGTTAGTTTCCTATGCAGTATTTTGAGTTACTTTTTTTTGCTTCGGGGGCCATCTACCTTTCGGATCCGGATACACTTCAGGCTTATAGTTGTGCTACTGCAGTTGACCTTGATGTAATCCCCTGCACCGTGATATGCAGGTTCCTCAAAGGTTGTGTATAGAAATCATTTGGTATCATTTTACGTGTTCCAACTGCATAGCATATACAGTGCAGATTCTGATGCTGTTCCACACAGTCTACAGCTTGTGTCACCGTTGTACAAACCAATTTTCTTTAGATACTCCCTAACACGGTCATGTAGCCTGTTAGAAATCCTACGATTATTTTCAGCTGCGCCCTATTTAATGTCAGTCAGTACGATTGGAGTTATAAGTCCCCTTATGGTGGCCTTGCTGTTGTTCAGGCCTGACCTGTTTAGCCAGTATTCCTTGTGTTTATTGTCGATCCAATTTCTGACTACTAGACGACACGGCTTCTTCGTGATACCCAAGACAGGTTCTGGTCCTATGAATGGCATAGAGGCTCCATGGCTTGTTAGTTCATCAGCTTTGACATTGCCCTCAATGTCAGAGTGATCTGGAGTCCAGACAAATTTAACCTTTTTCTGTCTGGCCACGTCATTGAATTTCTCAAAACGTTCCAATACCAGTTTGAATGAAGTCTTCTGAATCTGTACAGCCTTCAGAGCCGTCTGGCTGTCAGAAATAATATAGATTTGCCTGTGCCTGTCATCTCTATGTTGGTTCTCACACATTGTGTGATTGCAAAAATTTTAGCTCAAAAAATTGATGCAAGTTTGCCCAGTGCTTGAGCATGACCTGTCTTCATATTTTTGCTGAAAATGCCTGATCCAGTACCTACGTCTGATTTTAGAACCATCCGCGTACCAGACCAGACTGTTTGGGGATACCCTCTAAGTTTTTCCATTCATTACGGTCTGGAATTGTCACTTGATATACTCATTTTTCAAGACATCTGGCTACCATATGATCTGACCTCATTTGCATGATACGCACTCTTATGTCTGCTAGATATCTACTGTGCGGCGTATCAGCTTTCATGCTGATCAGTGACATCTGCAGCTTGTGGAGGGCTAGTTTTACCTCTCCCACTATGTAGATATGTAGTGGTGTGAGTTTCAGTAGCGTCTCCATTGCAGCAGTGGGCGTTGTTCTCATTGCCCCAGTTGTCCTGATAGGCCAGTCAATGGGTAGTTTAAAATTACAAAATTGATATGAAGGTTAAATTGTTGAGGGCAGCTAGAGAAACACCCACAAAGCCCCAAACCACCTAAAATCTTACAAA
Source organism: Coproporus ventriculus (assembly GCA_027574865.2). Lineage (NCBI taxonomy): Eukaryota > Metazoa > Arthropoda > Insecta > Coleoptera > Staphylinidae > Coproporus > Coproporus ventriculus. Next base: position 217,033 of record JAODAH020001029.1, on the reverse strand, counting down.
AATTCTCTGAGCGTTACGGTATAGGGGTGTTTTTTCATATCTCAGCAGCCATTGGTGCGATTTTCGATTTTTTTTTTAAATGTTCGGAAAAATATTTGGAACAACTTTTGTTTGAAACTTTTTTCATAACTTTTCAAAGAGAAGTGCTACGCACCCCGGCTGGAAAGCAAAAAAAAAATTGATAAACAAATAAATAAATAGAAAAATATAATGAAAAACCTATTTGTTAATGTGATTTACCCAAAAAACCCAGAATTCAGTCCGCAATTGGGATATTATCAAAACGGAGTTGACTTTGGCGCCCTCTGGGGCGAGTAGTTTTCACGGCACAAAAAATCTTTTCAAATAAAACTTGTAGACACTCGCAAGCACTACAACTTTTATTTGAACCTTTTCATAACTATCATACAAAAGCAGATAGAAAATGTTGAAGAAACCACCCCCCAATAATGCCACTTTTTGGTTTGTAGTTTCTCTTTGAAAAGTTATAAAAAAGGTTTCAAACAAAAGTTGTTCCAAACATTTTTCCGAACATTAAAAAAAAAGAAAAATCGAAAATCGCACCAATGGCTGCCGAGATATGAAAAAACACCCCTATCTTGTAATGCTCAGGGAATTTTTGTAAGATTATCGCGGTTCGAGGGTTTGTGGGGGTCCCTCTAGCTGCCCTCAAAAATTTAGCCTTCATATCAATTTTGTAAATAAAAAATACTTTTTAAACCAAATTGACTGGCCTATGAGACAGACATATCTTTGAAGCTTGGCAGTCTTTGTATGGTGGTGTTTTGAATGACCTTTGGCTACCACACCAAGACAGCATACGTATTTTCAGGTCTGACCACTCTGGTATAGAGCCAGTATACCATTCATGGTCTGAGCTCCCATTGTCATACATTCGTCTAATCACTGTAAAAGGTATTACGGTGGTCTTAGAGGATGATACATTCAGTCGTTCCCCATGACACTATCTGTTCACCACGGTCAGTGCACGTTGTATGCGCTCCCGGATTGTGTTATTAAATTGAGTTAATTAATTAGCTAATTATTTGATTAATTTTAAATTTGGGCTGTGCGAATATTACGAAATAGCATATCTAATAATCTTGTTAGATTATTGAAACTAGTTTTTGTTTTCTTTTTATTTCCCTTTTGATATTGAAAGTCTAATTTTCAATTTTAGTTTATAACAGTGTCATAAATTAGCGTAGTAATAAAAATTGGTTGGGTAAACACCTATTTCGTTTATGGAATATCAAACCAGGTGCCTACTTAATCTTTTCTTTTGTTCGGCCATCGATTTTCGCCAGATTTTCAGGTAATATAGGACAACCACAATCATCAGAATATTCTTTACCGCACTTGAGTACATTTAAATTATTTAATGCCACTTGACTAGAAAATGCATAAATAAACAAGAAATTAGATTTTTACAAAAATAACATCAAAAATAAATTTATTAAATTGTTTCTCATGAATGTGTGTAAAAAAATTGCAATGAGGGTTTTGAAAAGAATGGTTTTTCTTAATTTATAGCGTCAAATTAGTTGATATAAAAAATATTTGGCTGGGCGAAAGTTCAATTTTAGTTTAGTATATGCTGAAAATTTGGTTGCATTCTTTCTATTCTAAAAGGAGTTAAGAGAGGTGGAGGCTGGATTTGGAAGACCCGGTATACCGAAACATCAAAAATATAATTTGAAGAATTTACAAAAAAATTCAAAATTTAAATAAAAGAAATACCAAAATTAAAATATTTGGAAAATTGAAACATGAAAATTTGGAAAAATGCATAAAAGTTGTTAAATGGGAAATTTCAATAAATAAAACAGAACGAGAATATTTTTATTAGCATTTCTAAATATTTAATAATTTTTAATATTTTTATTTGTACAAGTTTATAATCGTAAATGATAACCATAAATTAAACTTCAAACAAAAAGAGAGAGCAGAGTAGGGTTACCAAGTAGTCGATTGATGTCTGATGAGTTAATTGTAGGTGTGAGTGATGAGAACCTCTCACTCACCAGTATCAGTGTTTGAGCGAGCATTTACCACTCATTAGTCATGAGTTAACTAACAAACCGAACGATTAATCACTCACTATTTTTGGACCGAGTCAAAGATTTGCCAAATTTCGTTTTATATACTTAAATTCTTAAAATACTAAGTTAAAATGTCAGATATTAAATCAAAATATCATGGTAACTATAAAATTTAATTTATTGACTTTCAACAACAAACTTCAAATTTGAGAATTTTTCTACTGAAATTTTGAATTATCTAATTTTTTTTTGCTTAATTTCATATTTCTCATGTTTTAATTTTCCAACCATAAATTTCCAATTGTACGTTAAATTCCATTTTTGTAACACTGACATGGATCTTTCGTCAAATTTCCCAATTTTCCAGAATTTATCAAATCTTCTATTTTTGAATTTTTCATTTTTAAGTTTTTTTATAGAATAATATATTTAAATGAGTACGAGTATTTTTAGCACTCATGAATATTATTGGTGATTATATTCTCCTATAGGGAGTACTAGGCAAAATTTAGTAAACATGATAAATATCAAAATATAAAATGTCAAAATGTTAAAAACCAAAATGTCAATTGTAAATTTAAAAAGTTTGGAAGAGTTGACGTCTTTAAGATTCTATTATTTTTGATAGTTTAGTAAAATATAATAAAAACATATATAAAAAGACCAATTGTTACTTTTGATCATTTTTTTAAGCATTTCTTCAACTTTCCAATATTTTTCTCTTTGTTTTTAATTTTCTTTCAATTTCAGTTTTTTTTACTTTTTAACCATTTTGCAACTAATTTTAATTTTTCGCCGAACTTTCAAGCCGAAATAATTACAATTTCAAAAAAGTTTAGGACAAAAGTTGTTAAGATTCTTGGAGGACGCATAATGGCTCAATTAGGTCACTCCTTTTTTTTTAATGGAAATACATTTTTATATTGGAAACTTATTCCTCATGCCGAATTAACAATCTTTTGTTTCAAACATTTTTCTCTAAAACACTGCATTGATTCAGGGAACGGGGTGCTTGTTTACTGTAAGTTCCCCGCCCCTTAAAGTTGTGGCGTTAGTTAATTGTAAGTCTGCTTGGCTGTAGCAAAATCTGAGATGATATTGAGAAGAAAAGTTGTTTAGTCTAGAGAGGGACATCCGATGATGACCTTGGAATGGTTCCTTGAGGGAAAAATTTCCATTTTTTTTTTGTTTTAGAAAAAATTGTTTGAAACAAAAGTTTGTTATTTTGGCATCAGGAATAAGTTTCAAACATAAAAACTGGGGGTTTCCACTTAAAAAAATGGGGTAACCTTCAAATGACGTTGAAAGCGTGCCTCAAGTTCAAAACTTTATTGGACCATTGCGTACTCCAAGAATCTTAAAAACCTTAGCCGCAAACTTTTTTGAAATTCTAATTATTTCGGCTTTTATTGAGAAGTTTCGAGAAAAAAAATCTCGTCCTGTATATTCCAAGTAGAAGTAAATCAGCATTAAGCGGAAAAAACAAATGCAATTTTTAAAAGATTTTTTTAAATGAATGACAACGGCAAGGTAGCTCAATATAAGACAGTTTGCTTCTCATTCGTGGGTTCAAACCCCAATCACGCCAGAATTTTTTTTAGTAGATTTGTGGTCGGTATTCACTCATGTTACCATTCCATGTTGGGAAACAATTAACATGGCTTCTTTCAGTTCTCTGGCTTTGACTGACTGAAGTAACAAGAAGCTATTTTTTACACAGGCATATTGGTTGCCTAACCCCAAGACAGCGCTTAGAAAAAAACAACTCTTAGGGAATGCCGGCTCCTGAATCTAAAGCCCGGACTCAATATATACCATACGAAATTTTAAAAAAATGAATGACGCTTCTAAGAATATTTGAAGATTATCTCAATTTTTCAAAGGGAAACATATTTTTGTTATTATTATCTTTCAAAAATAAAATAGTATTCAAAATGGACTACCTTATATATCTTGATGTTTACAATGACTATTTAACTGAGGAATTTTAGATCAAAAAACATTGCATCACTCTCACTTCTTTCCTTTAATCTTTATTTGGAAGAGGCGATAAATGAAATAAAACGAAAGAAAGAATATATATGCTTAGATTTGCCGTTGACATAGTAATAAGAAGTTAAAATAAGAAGAATTTAAGGATGATATAAGGACAGCCAAAAAATAGAAAATGTTGAAGAATTTTGCTAGTTGGATATTTAGATAACCAGAAGTAATCACAGCAAATAAGATTTAATTAACAGGATAGTTCAAGCCAAAAAGGATTCAATTAAAAGCAATCTATTAACTAGTAATATATACATAGATGCTAGGATAAGGTTTATAGAAACATAAGCATTGAGCAAGCTTTATATGGATGTGAAACATGGACATTTGAAGTAGAACTTAAACATATTGAAGCTTAATTGTGATATTATAGAAAAATTATGAATATTAACTTTGTCATTGAAGCTGCAAATAAAGGCATATTGAAATATCTAAATAAAAAAGAAATATTTGGACTATATATAAAGACGTAGAGATAAAATAATTGGTCATTTGCTTAGACATTTTACAAAGCATCCTGAAGGGAAAAGGAGAACACTAGCAGTAAGTGAACATATACTAAAACAAATAATGAAAGATACAAAGGTTGTTAGTTATAGGGAATTAAAGATATGACCGAAAATAGAGAAATACAGTAAGCTGTAGTTCATTAAACTTTGGATGGTGATAAGAAAATGATCTTTTCTCGATCTTTTGTGAGCATTGATTTAGTATGTATATAAAGCTAGTCCTTTTCAATTTTTTTCACAAATATATTAAAACCAATTGACTATGCTCAATTATATTTTCAGAACGAATTGGAAAAAAAAAATTTCTTTATTACAAATTAATTTAAAGATTGGTATTATAAACTTCATGACATAACCCATTCATTTAAAAGTTGCATCGCAAAACATGCACATGAAATTTCATGTATAATTAAATAAAAATAAAGTTTCTGAAAAATGAAAGAGTTTCCATAAAACAACATGCTTAATGTAAGTTTTTTAGATTCCTTTATTGGGTTAACAGCTAAGTAATTGCAGATTTCACCGATGAGACTTTGTTTAAATTTTTAAGTAAGATGATATTGTTTCTTAATGGTACATCAATTATCATGTTGGTCTAGCAAGGCAATGCAAAGCATTCTTGAATCGACAGAAATTGTAGGAATGGGTTATAATGAACTCTAGCACTGCTACTCCATGGTATATTGTAATGTCCCCTATTGTTACTAGTTAAATAACTTCTTTCTTTTTACCAGGTTTAGAAGATCCTTGGTAGATTATTCTCTTGAATATTTTCATTGTCTAGAAAGGTTATATCTTCTGAAAACTAATGCTTATCGTTAGAAAACTATCTGCACTAAGACTTCGTTTTCACTCCAACTAAGTTTGCAAAATGTGTTGTCTTCATAGATTCCTACGTTATGATTGTCTATTCTGAGTCTGTAGTGATCTATGTAACTCTTGCAGAAATTCTCAACTTTTTTTGAGTTTTCACTGGCATACAAAACAATCTCGCAGGTGGTTAGGTCAGGATTATTTTACTATGTCTGGTTCTTATCAAAGATTTCTTTGGTCATATGTAAATTAGTTTATTTTTTATTCTAAATCATTTGAAGAATATATGTTTACGTAAACTAATGACGTGACATCATAAAATCTAAAATTTCTAATATTTCAGTGAATTTTGAAAATAAATAAATAAATTATAAAATAAAATAAAAGTTGATATCACTCCCAGCAAAAGGGGAAGTACGATTTTTCTCAAAATAACTAGTGATCTTCCTTTTTTGTTTTTTTTAACATTATTTTCTCATCGATTGGAATCTTTCTCAAGGGATGACAAAAATTCGATAATACGAAAAATAACGGATATCCTAATGTACATATTTCTGAAATATCTTTGTTTGGCAAGTGAGAATAATAATATAAAAAAAAAACTAACTAAAAATTTCAGAATTGCCGAAAAATTTTTCTGGGCAATTCAATTTATTGATTTACTGTGCTTTCTTTTTTATAAAAGCCATGTATAGAGAAATACGCCGAATATGGTGTTAGTTTTAATTTGTTTATCCAGTTATTTGCAGCTAAATTTTTCAAGTTGTCTAAGCACACACTAACTATAGATTAATCAACTCTGCCTTAATTGTTGTCTGGCTATTGGAAAAGATTGTGATGCGGGTATTGTTGTTTCCCCTGAGGATCATCGACACAATCATTTATTGCTAAAACTTCAGTCATACTTCTTCAGAGGGACACCTATTTCCACTCTAACTTTATCACAAAATGCAACCAATCTAACACTTGAAGACTTTGAACTATCAGTGTTCAACTACCTTTGAGAATGGAAAATGCGACTTTGTCGAAACGTCGAGGAAATGATTTCTTCGAGGAATTAAATAATTTAACACAAGGCAGCCGAGAACCTTATTTGAAAATATTTGAGCGCTCGTATTATGAAAATACATTTGTAAAACATCAATTGTATGCACGTCTGTCTAAACTATCGGATATGAAAATGCTCCCATAAGACAGCATATATGAATCTTTCATATCCGAGGTTTTTCAAACACATTTTTATATCCGACAGTTTAGCAGACACACACACTTATGTGTGTTTTGCGGACACATTTTCATATCTGATCGTTAAGTCAAACATACGACCTTCTTCAATTGACCCAGTCATTTGTCTTTTATTTATTCATCTATTTGTTATTATCTAAAATTTTTGTTGCCAACCCTATATTATTTTATTTTTTAATTACTCTTACTTTTTCTACTTTATTGATTTTCCGATTTGGAAATGATCTTTCAAAACTTTTTTATTTGTAATTTATATTTTTTATTTATAATTTTTCCTTTTGTTTTTCCAAAATCTATTTCTTATAGTTTTGTCCTATTTTAAAATTATTTTAATTTTTTATGTTTCTTGTGATGGATTTTTCGATTTTTTATCGCTTCGATATTTGATAGTTTTATAAAATAAGAACTACAGAAAAATTGCTGACTTAAAATTTTTTGCAACAATTAACAATATTCTATAAGTAAATTGGACAACTTTAACAACTTCATTTAAAAGTTAACTTTACAATAATTTGCTTGAAACTGATCGACAACTATTACTAACTAGTTGTGAAGAACTTGCGCTTCTTATATGAAGTGATTGAGAAGCAACGTAAATCTATGAACAATCTAAAAGTGTGATGATTAAAATGGTAACAATTGGAAAAGCTAATAGTATTCCTAACTATAAATTCTGCACGTGCTACAAAACATTTATTCAGAACATAGCTGTACCACCTCTAATGCTACCATATTACTCAGCAACCAATTAGTTCCTGAAGAAGAGGGATAGATTTGTCCATACAGTGTACTATAACCTTTTGGGGTTGTAAATGAAATAATGACAACATTGTGACAAAGACGTAGTTATGTCATTACATTCAACATTAGAAATGGTCAATATTATGTATGAGAAGTTGATTTTTTAACGTGTTTTATGGTAACAAATATAAAACAACATCATAGATCAAAATACAGCTAGCCATTAGCAGATATGCATGGGCATGATTAGAGTTTACTTGAAATTTGTGATAATGATTCCAAAAGTGTCAAGATGAGTCACTAGAATTATTTATTATATAAACATTATGTAACTTTGGATTTTTCACCATCTTCTAAAAAACAAAAATGATACGAATAGGCATACTGTATTTGGTGTCCAACTGGACAGATACTGAAATGAAAGCAATGCAATTCTTCAACATATTGTGGCCATTGGAATTGGGACACTACCATATGAGTCCAAAATAAAATGGTAATCCAATGAATCATGTTCAAAGAAACTTCGATAGAAACTCAGCAGGGTGAAAATGATGTTGATAGTGGTGACATTGCTAAAACTATAGAATTTTTATTTCATCTGACATGATATTAGACATCTTCATGTTGTGGGAGCAGGTGCTAACTTGTTGAGCAAGTGAAGTTAGGAGGTCCTGGAATATTTTCTATATTCTATGTGAATTTGATTTATTTTCATAGTTGAAAGGATATGATAGAAGCAGAATGTTCTGAGCTGTATGGTGCGTTGTCATTGTAATCATAAAAAAAAAACTTATATTAAAATGTGTCATGTAAAAGAAGCTGTTCAATTCGGCTACGCAGCTTCTGCAAAATTGATGCAAAATATTCCAAACTTTGCATAATTTATGAGGGTGGAATCTGCAATGACTCAGAACTTCTGTGGGCGACAATGGCAGACTTCTTCATTTCATGGTCCTGTATGAAAAAGACAATGCAAGAGAACATTTTATGAATGGTGATGATTGAATATAATTAATAATATGCTAATTGTTTTACTAATTAAAAGGCCCATGACCACTTAGGGCACTCAAGTGACTAAACATGTACCTCTTATTTATTACCTCAACTTTTCTGCTTTAGGGATCAGTTGGCAAAAAGTAGAATGTCCTAGAAAATGTTAGATCTGTAAATTAAATGAGCTCTCCTAGACACTCTCTAAACACCGCTAAAATAATTCTTGATTGGTTTAATAAATGATTTTTAAGAGCTTTACGAAAATCACCTGAACACTCATTAAACATCCCTGAAGACCCACTAAAAATTCTCTAGGCATATAAAATTCCCTTTAATCGCTATCTGAACGCCTTATAAATATCCCTTAACTACCCTTGAATAAAATTAAAAGCCACTTAAATACTTCCTGATTGCTTTTTAAACTTCCCTTTAACTTATCTATATACCATATACGCCCTCCTTAAATAACCCGTAACACTATCTGAACATCTTTAAAATTTCTTTAAAGCGCTTGCCAACAGTTATAAACTGCCACCTGATCGCCCTATATGATCATCGAGCCATGCCCTAGATGTTCCCTGAACATTCCATAAACTTTAATTAAACACTCACTAAACATTCATAAAACATCACTGAACACCCTCTGAATATATTCTAAAAGCTATGAATACTGAAAATATCAATTTCCTTAAATAAGTAAATATTGTACCCATTTTTTCATAAATCCCCTAAACACACACCCTCTGTACAACTAAAAATTTTAAGTTTGAATGTTAAAAATATTTGGTAATAATAAGAACGGGCTTCCTCTGCCACCTCCTGGGCGCCTTCTAATTGATTTCCTAAATGTCTTTTAAATTCAAGTATGTATTCTAAAAGATCTATCGAATAACATCTCAGCCAAAAAGAATCTGTTTAAAAGTTCCTTCTCAAATTAACTGTTTCAGAAAAACATTTCATAAAATCTATTTATTAGAGTAGCTGCCTTTTGGACAAGATAAGGATTTTGAATTTTCTGGAAGTTAATATTTTGTTAAAGGGAATGTCCATACAAAATTTGAGTCAAATCGAAGATACACCACAGCCTAGTTTTTTGCTTTGTGAGCAACTTTATATTCTCAAATTGATTATAATTTTCACACAGATCAAATAAGTAAATTATTATTTTTCTTTGTTAATATAGATAAAAGTCAGTGGCCCGGTCGCACAAGCGCTAAGATTTTTCTGTGTTTTTTTTTATTTCCCTGCCTAAAATAACACAAGCGGCACAAGCAAGTAAAACGTTTTCGTCAGTTAACATCTTTATTGATTCTATAATCTGTTTCACGACAAGATATTACTATATATAAAACCGCCCACTAGTTAAAAGCTCTTGTTAAAATTAGTAATGTAATTGGTACATTTTAAACACCAGCCGGTTTGAGAAAACCCGATGCACCCGATAAAAATAATTTCCAATTTGTTTAATATTACAATCCGTATGCTTTCAATAAAAATTCAAAAAACACAATAAATCTGATTCTAATTATGCAAAGAATCTGTTACAAAATAATCGAAAGTTTTTTTAGGATGAGGATTACGAGTTCAAATTAAAATTAATTCATGCAGCGTGTAAAACAACCTTCGGCGTGTTTCGTTCTGCGCAACTATTCAACTTCAATTTTATTGCTATATCTGGTCGAAGTATCACTACTGGTTGAATACTTATATTGTGATAATACTCCTATACTAGCTACAGTCCGACAGAACATATAAGAACGATTCCACTCCAAAAAATGATTATCATTTTTACAACCCTTAATTCCAGCCAATTGTACTAGAGCTGCACCGAGTAAAATAAAATAGGGTCTGTCTAATTCCAGGCAAATTTTTATGATGGGTTTAAAGATTTTCTATAAAGGTGGATCGTCTAGTAGATATACAGATTTAGAGTGGGTTGTGGTTAAGTATGGTAAAAATTAAGAAGAGCAATAATCACCAAGTCAAATGAAAACGTCCGTATTTCTACGGTCGTACTTTACTTTCTTTTCACAAGTGTTGCTGATCATCATATAATTATCATATTTTAACAGAATTTTTGATCAATTTTTGACAATTCTGCGAGAAAATAAAATGTTTTTGTCAATTATAACATAAACATAATTTTTCATTAAATAAATATTTAAAAGTGCCTATAAGTTTGTGTAAATTGTAGGAAAAGTCGTTGAATTTGGAGAAGTAAGGGCATTGATTTGTGGAAGAAAGATAAAAAAGGCCTAAAAAGTCAACTTTTTTGGGATGTAGAAGAGATGGTCACAGTCACGAAGACTACTAAATACTGCTCAAATTTAATGTTACCGTAATTTTTCAAGAAATGTGACAATTTCGGTAACGCGGTACGATAATTTTTTCTCATACCACTGGCAACGTTGCCATTCACCACGCAAGTCGCGTGCCTACTGTCCCGCGAACGCTTAATATTCTTGTCTTCTTGGGCATCACATCTCTCGTCTATAAAACCTCCTCTCCCCTTGATGTACAAGATAGCGATCTTCTGCTCCACGGCATTATCATAATATACGCCTTCAACCAGTAATGACACTTCGCATCGATTCCTTTGAAGTTGTGTCTTCGGTTTTTCATGACTCTGGTACTTACAAAATGAGTGAAGCGGCCATATTCCTGTCACCGATTTTATGCGCGCTTTCCTACTATTAGTCGAGTAGCATTATTTGAAAGCGCGTGAAGCGGCTTCCATATTCTTGCCGATCCTTTTTTCGCATATGCGCAATGAAATTCCGATTCTTAAGTGTCACCTCTGGTCTATAGTTACTCTGCGCTATTATTACACATATTTACATCACGTGATTGTACTTCACAGAGCGATTAAATTGCATCAAAGCCCATATCTGCTGTTGGGCTCCAATGAACGTGACGCCAATGAAAAGGAAGTAGTAAAACCTATCTGTAATGTTATTAGTGCTGCCAGATCCATCGATTTTTAGGTAGAACTACCAATTTTGATCATTATGCATCGATCTACCAAATCATGTTGATAATCTTCCGATTTTTTTTCTCTGAAAGGTCATTAAAACCTCGATAAAAATTGCAAGATGATCTATCGGAATTCTTTCACGATTCTTATCAAAAATTTCTTTTCTTTAATTAAATAAAAAATTTAAAAAATTTGCCTTGGATTTTTACCAATTTTTTGGTACAAGGATGCCGAATTTTAAAGAGAGCAATCTGGCAACCATGCTATTTTAAAAGTTTGTGCAATACAAAATTAGTTAGGTTTAAGTTAAAATTACCCATTTAGTCACCTAGACATTCTAAAGATATTACTAACTTGCTTGGGTTATTTATTCACAGTCTCTATTCTATGTCATCACTTGTAAATAATTAATGTTCCTCAATATTAATATCCACAACCTTTCTATTCATGTCAAAAAATTTTCTCCTATAATAAAATTCGGAGTACATTCACATTTTTTTTTTTTTAGTTAAATTTCATGTGACAAATATCAAATTGCTTCATTTCTTGATTTTTGGGGAAAATTGTGAATTAAAATTGTTTGACACGAGTTAGAATGTGATTTATTCTTTTACCCATTTTAGGAAGCATATGTAATTTGAGCAAGAGGACTATACACGAGGAAAATGTGAGTAAAATATGTGTGTGTATATATCTTGCAAATTACATATGACTTTTGGAAGAACTTTTTTAAATTTTGTATCTCTGAAGTAGGAGCAGTGGGAGGGGAAATACCTCCTGAGGAGAGAAAGAAGCCTAGATAAAAATCTGGGAATGAAGAAGATGTGATTGTGAAAATGTAGTGAATTGTGTAATATTTGTTTTTAGAGTACGTAAGAAAATATGCAACGGAAGAAGCATTAAGAGGACAAGAAAACAATGTTAGTTCAGATAGTGAATCAAGTATGTCGGACTTCTCTGAAAACGAAGCGGAAGACATGGAATTATAACGCAGGTTTTCCATGGGAAAGCACTCGGCTCAACAATGTTCACATCACAATTATATTCACTTACGTTTCCAATTTGTAAAGATCATCATTTATCATGCTTAAGAGTGCTTTGCAGTTTTGTTGTTGGATTGTTAATAATTTTTAGATTTACTTTGCATTATACGTCATTGCATATATCCCTTATAAAAACTGTTATAACTTATTCGTCGATAAAGAATATTATATAAAAAAAAAATGAAGCAATATATTCTGCAATCAAATTTAAAGAGAAAGGGCGTGCGGTACGCCATTCGTACACTTTTTTTTTAATGAAACTGTACATAAAATGTATTTTCGGACAATATTAATAGATATGTAATATTTTTATATAATATGTTATTACAGTTTTTATAAATTTAGATACATGTACAAAAATGAATGTTCAAATTATTTTTGTATCAATATTGAGTTAGTTATTATATTTGGAGTTCTTACACACAATATGGTGATTATAAAAAATTGCCACAAATCTAGAAGTAATATGAAACACCAAGATCTAGAACACTCTCACTTCTAGATCACAATTTTTGACTTCATTTTAATAACCTCGTCAAGACTCAGGTACATCTCAAGATGTTGATATTCTTTATTGTAAGTTTCATAGATGTATCTGACGTTTCAGATAATTATAAATGTGCGTGTGTACAAAGATCCAATCCAAAGTTTTGAATATTCATTAATGTACTTTATATTTATATATAAGAACTCGAAAAGGGGCGAAACTTATTGTATTCTCAATAAATAGAATTTAGACCCTAAAATAACAAATATCGATGTTATTTCTCTCATATTAGTACATACTGAAAGATTATATAGATATTTATTTATTATTATTATTTAGTTTTAGTGTGCAATATCAATTTTATTTCGCAATTTTATGGATCTTCTAGACTACACATCTAAATATTTAAGGACCGATCAAGTTGAAGTTACATCTGCCATATAGATCACGTTGGAAAAAAGTCTTGATAAATATGGCACATATGTACTTCCTTCTATCTTTCTCCTTATAAATTTTGCAATCTTGCCGTTCCATATAAAAAATGTGCCCATTTTAGAGCTAATAATTTTGCCCATTTTTGTCAAGAGGTATGTGATCAAATATTGTAAATATTTTTATCCTGGAACAATGTAATATTATTAAAGCAGTTTTATAAATAAACAGAAATAGTGCCATCTTGTGACAAAAATTAATCAACACAGACTTAAAATGGGCATGCTATCAAATGGCATGATTGAGTGTATGCCCTAATTATTGAACACACTTTCTATGTAATTTGGATAAAGATCCGTCAAAAAGACTAAAAGTGATAATTTTCTTAAAAACCGACTCATACGTTGAGTAATCATAGAGTAGTTACAAAAATATTTTCTCAGTTTAGTTATTTTCCCTCAAACAATATTTTTTCATTTCATTTTCAATTTTTAATTCTTCCGTATTTCTATAAATGAAAAGTTTAATATTTATTTTAGCATTATAAAATTCTGTTACACAATAAAAAATTACTATTACAAATATTAAAAAAAAAGAAAAGATATTTTGACACTTTTTTTATATGAGTTTGATAACACATACCAATCTTTTTAGATAAAACTATGAAGAATTGGAACATATTTTATGAATGCAATTTTATAAGTGTATGACACAGTAATATGGATCTAAAACAATCACTCTGCCTCTTCTGTAGTTCTTGTTGATCCATATTTGTAATTCTAAAAAACCGATTACATTAAATTTATTCAACTTTAAAAATAAAAACAAATATTTAAATATACTAAAAAGCAATGAAATGTATATATCCTAATAGTTTTTTTAATCTTGTAAATGCCTTATCAATAATTAACAAGATTATAGCATCGATTTTCTTCATATATAAAATTACACAAAGTTACAAATATATTTTTATTTCTAATTTTGTAAAAATTTTACTTAAAAATGATTTTAAAACTCATAGTAATTATTTCATTTAAGGTCACAGTTAAGAAATTGACTATTTAACTTTAATTTAATTTAATTATTTATAAGAATTAAATTAACTGGCTTTTGCCTTGCTGTTTATTATCAACGACAATTTTGTGTATCATGTATGATTCTGCAATATAAAATCTTTTTTCTAGTCTCTTGCATTTGGTGTTTGGAAATTCTTAAATGGGAAATTCATCCTTAAACCCAAACAAAAATATATGTATAAAGCCATTATGCAAACCTAACCTACAATAGTCATCTTTAGGTTTTTTCTTCTCTACTATCTTATAGTAATTCCAACTTTTTTTAAACCATTTTGTCTATTCTCATTTGAGTTTTCTTCTGTTTTTTTTTTGTTTATATTTTTATATTGACTTCTGTCAATTTTTTTAGTCGTTTTTATTTCCTGTGAGAAACCATAATTTGTGCTTGTGGATAACAATGCCTGTAGATCAGTGCCTTTATAGTTTCTTTGGGACTATATTAAAGTAGTTTTAAAAGTGGTCCACCAGACAGTTCTTTGCATTAATTTTTTTTATGTATTGTATATGCTCGTCAAATTTTAGTTTGTATTTTATGTTCTTTAAAAATATTTTATTTGTAATGAATCTCAACTTAAAAGGATATGTGGATGCTCATCTGTTTTATATTCTATAAAAATTGTAGTAAATGATATATATTCCCGTCTTCTTGGAGTTTTATTTCTTCATCCATACCACTATCACATGCATTCATCTAATTTCATGGTACTTTTGAATTTTATGTGGTCAAACACCTTTCTCTATATGAATTTTCCATTTTCATATTCTTTGATATTAACTAATGCTAATGTTTCTTCAAAAAAACTTATAAAACTTCACAATTGTTTGGAAATAACCAATCTAATTGTTTGTTTTTTTTAACCTGCTTTCTTGAAAGAAATTATTTACTTGATTTTAATGTTTTCTAGTTAATTCTTTTTATGTTAAATATTTATTTTTGTAATATAAATCTTTTTTGCGAAAAAAATAAAAACGTAGATTTATATTTTTTTAAAAGCCTTTGTTTTCTTTTTTTCTGTATTTCTTTTATCAATTTCATAATTATTTTTTTTATATTTTCCTTTTAGACTCTTCAACATTTATCATAAAATCAAAGTTTTTTTGTTTATTATATTGACTAAAATCACTAGTTCTAATGACTTCATTAGCTAATTAGGTTCAAGTCTTACAAATTTAATTTAAAAATAAGTTAGCAGTGTTTGTAATTCTTTTTTACTTTATAACTAAAATTAAAAAAAAAACTTGTAGCCATTTCTTGCTTTTGACCTAAAAAAAACAAGATTATTCAACTTATGCTCCCTGCCACTTCTCTTTATATCGTTTCTCTGGCCTTCGTGCAATTTGAGTTTGAGACCAGTGCTTTTTCAAGTGTTAAATCGTTTCTTGGATAATTCTTGATTTAGGTCATCTTTCATTTGTGTACTTTTTTTTTTTTTATTACCTCTCGAAAATAATTTTTTTATAATATTTTATATTTTCATTATACTTGTGAAGAATTTTTCATCTCTTTTCCAACACTGAAATTTTTACTAGCATTTTATTCTATTTAAATCGTAATTGTATATCATACAAATATATTTGTAGGAAATTGAACAAATATTGCAAAATTTAAATTACCAGATGAAGGAATTTAACCTAAAGATAACAGGTTTACAAAGAAAAATGTATATTGTCTGAATGGAAAATATGTTTCCTTTGTTTATTTTAACTTCTTGAACTCATTGTCCGTTTGTGTTAAATGGTTACAAATAATCGACCATTTATGTGTGGAATGCTGTTTTTACGGTTTTTGATAAGAGCTAATTGACTGATACATAATTTCAGGGATTTGAGTTATTTTTAATTTAGACAATATTTTTTAGAAACCTGTGTAATCTTTTAAAATCTTCGTAATACTATTTCCGGTTAAATTACAACCAACTGCTTCAGCATTTGTTGCATTTTTTGCCTTATTACAAAGTGAAAATTCCAAAAGTGCAATTTAATAATTATCCATTATCTTCAATAATTGGAGATATACACTCAGCAAATTACCTCATATAAATGCCTAATAAATTGAAGTGTCTAAAAAGATCCATTAACCAAAACCAGAATTGTGATTCCCTTCTACCCTACACAAAAAAGATATGTAAAACCAAAACAAGAAAGATAATTTATAATATTTTGCATCACATAAAGTATATTCTAATCAGTAAGGTATATCATCTTTAATGTATGGAGTGTCGTTTTTGATAGAATTAATGAACGAAAAACAAAACATGTTTTTATTAATATCTGCGTTTTGTACGATTTATTTTATATCTAGGATGAGCATGAATCACCGTCCTATTAACAAGTTTAATAAAATTCACGCTCATCCTACTTATATATATATATATTTATATATACGAAAGTTTGTTTTAATGTTTAAGTATATTAATGTAGAATGTATAAAGCGTTAAAAGTCCGAGTCAATTTAAACATGTAACTGCAGGTTTTTATTTACTGGATCAGCTCCACCGTTAGAGTAAAACAGTTAATTCGACCAGAAATAGAAATTTGTTCGATAGTTTTTTTGTTTATTAATTGTTATATGAAACACCAGAAAAGTGTACGTATTTATTTTACAAAAAAAAAAAATGAAAGAAATGTGAAAAAAATAACATTTTAAGTAATAAGTCTACGGATTTAAATATAGTAAAATAACAATTTTTTGTATAATAAGAGACGTTTTCAAAATAACTTCTATTTCTATAAATACAGAATACTAAGTATCTAATGTCCCACTTTTGATCTTTTAACCCTAACACATGAAGAAATTAGGTTAATTTTTTGTTTGTTTTATTTGCTTAATTTTGTTTTTAATGATTTTAAGTTTTAGTTTTTTTTTTCATTTTTGGTAAGATGTAAATGATTTTGCTGCCAAATCAATGTTCAAAGGTCCTGATTAAAACATTGTTTCATTTTTAAGTTTGCTCTTTATTTGTATAGTTTTTTTTTGTTTTACACAAATATATGTGCATATTTTTCAAAGATTATTTATTACAAGATATCCTTTTTTTTTAAATATTAAAATAAACATCTTCAATATTAGAACTTTTAGTAGCAGATTTAAAATTAATATGAGATAAGCACATACTGCTTATTGCATATAATTTACAGAAAAGTATGTTTGACATTTGGATATGGATTAGGTAAAAAGTCACAAATCATGATTTTTTGACAACCATTTTTCATTAAATTATCTCAATTTTTAAGATGTCAATATGAATCAAATGTCGATTGAAAGAAATAAGGTTAAATTTTATGGTACTTTTAACAAGATAAAGTTATCGCAGACATTTTTTGTTTTCTACTAACCTAACTTCATCAAATATAAATGACAAGTTTATCGACCTACTGACTGAAGATATAGTCTCCACGTTTGCAAATTGGATGGCACAAATTGTAAATATCACAGAATTGAATGCTGGTATAAAACCTGATAAACCGGGAAAAATAGTCAGAAACGAGATAGACTATATCATTATTAGCAAAAAATGTCGTAATGCTGTTAAAGCAGTGAAAAATTACCCTGGAGCAGATGCCTCTTCCGACCATAACTAATAGTTGCTAATGTTATATTTACACTCAAAAATACTAAAAGGCATCAAAGAATCCCTAGAATAGAAATAAGAAACAAAGAATCTAAAGTAAAAGAAAACCTCTAACAGAAATTACACAAAAACCTTGATGAACTAAATACAAACAAAAATGATATTGACAAATAGTGAAAATTACTAAAGCATTGCCTACTGGATTCATGCAGAGAAATACTAAAGGACTTCCCGAAGACAATAGAAAAATAGACGAATGACAAAATACTGAATATGATGGAACTGCGATGATTTTAAAAATAAAGATAACCGCAAATACAAGGAGATTAATTATGGACCAGAGAAAAAATTCGGGAAGCCGAAAAAATATACTTCAAAGAGAAATACAAATCTTCAAAAGAGATACGACCTGTTTAACCTACACAAAAAGGTTAAAAAAGTGGCAGGGCTAAGATGACATAATCCCACTAATACATTTTTTGGCAGAAATGGAAATACCATAACACAGATGAAAAGTTAAAATGATGGAAACACTACATCGAGGAATTGTTCCACGATGAAAGAGGGGATTAAACTGGTCCAGATATCATAAAGAAGAAGTATTGTATGCCCTAAAAACAATAAAGAATGGAAAAAGCCCTGCTCCTGATGAACTTCCTATTGACATCCTAAAAATTATAGAAGTAAGGTACATAGATATCTTGGAGAAACTCTTGTACCAAATATACAACTCAAGTGTTATACTCAAAGAAAGAATCTGCTTGTCCAAAAAAGTGAACGCTAGAGAATGTATGTCTCATACACTAAAACTGCTTCTAACAATCTTCCATAACCTCATATATCACAAATTAGACATGGAAACAGAAGAAATAAAATTTGGATTTTGTAAAGGCCTGGGTAGGCACGAGGCCCTCTTCTCACTTAACATATTAATTCAGAGATGCCTGATGTCGACAGGGAAAAATCCTGAGAAAAAGAAGTATAACTTGAGAGGATGGTAAAGATGTACATCGAGCAAACTTTTCAGAGCAGCCTCCTCCAAAATCTGAATAGCCATGATGATTGCCAACCTCCGTCGTGGATATGGTAGGCTTATTTAAGGTTGGTGTGTCCCACCCTTAATCGAGTGAGAACCACAGTTTCCTTTTGTGCCATCCAGTTCTGAATATATTTAGCGCACAGACAGTTTGATTACGTTCAACTTGAAATTCCTTATTCCGGTGGACGCTTTGCCTGAACAAGTTTTGTCTCCTGAAAGATAGATCTTTGCAATGTAGGTACATTATGGTTTGTTTTTCATTCCCGCAAAGTTTGCATTTTGAGTTGTCTTCGAAGATGCCCATGGGTATGGAGGTGTTTCCTGAGGCCTTAGTATCTGTGAGAAGTCCTGCAGTCAATCTTAACTTCCTTCTCGACAGGTTTAACGATGTATGATAGAACCTCGCTGAGGGTTGCTTGAGGATTACTTAACTATATCTCATCCCTGTCGATTGGAGTGAAACTCTTTTGCTGAAAAATAAAGTATTCCGATCACAGATTACAGACCAAAGAGGGATGCAGCAGAGCCACTATCGACATTTTTGTTGCATATGATACTGCAGTGTCTGAATATCTATACCATTACATTGAGCCCCAGTTATTAGTAGCGTCAGTCTTCTACACTACTGCTTAAGGAAAGTATTGTAATTGTGATAAAAATCAACTTCTAAATTTTGATTGATTTTAGCATTTTGAGGTTCGCTGAACACGTTTTGGATATTTTCGTGATGATACCTGTGCGCGCGCTTTTGTGTGTGTGTGTGTGTATGTATGTACTAGAGGTGTCGAAAAAGTAACCATTCGGTACACGAGTACTCGTTACTCGAAGAGACCCGAAGTGACGAGTACTCGTTTAAATGTGTAATCGTTACTTTGATTACTTTCGGTACTTTGATCACTTTGGGTAGTTTGATCTCTTTCCTTTCTTTGATTTTTTTCGGTACTTTTGGTATTTTTATTACTTTGTTGAAAACGATGACCTTTTTTTAGAAAGTAATCAAAGCTACAAAAAGTTTCTGCAGTTTTTTTTTAACCGATCACTTCAATGACCTTTTTTCTTTTAGAAGGTAATCAAAGTAACGAATACTTTTAATTTAACTCAAGTAACGAGTAGTAACGAATACTCAAAAGTAATGATATTTGACATCACTAGTATGTACGTATGCGCAACTTTCTTGTGAACACAATAACGTCTAAACGTTTCATTCAATCGGGTTCAAATTTGGTACTAAGTTTATAGATAACAAAGGAAGTTAGTTATTTTGGGAGAAATCGCCCCTCGGGTTTCGCCGGAAACGACATCAACTTTTATTTTTTAAAGAATAGCATAGTGGTTTTTTCCATTTATAGAAAATCTATTTTATTTCGAGAATAACGGTCTTTGTTTATATTTAAAATTAACCGAGATATTAGCAATTTTATATTTTATGACGTCACGTCATTAGTAATTAAAGATCAACTAATTTGCATTATGACCAAACAAATGTTTTACGATGTAGTTAACAAAGTTTCGGAAAATCGAGTGGAGCCTACTCCATATTTATATAAATTTAAAAACTGATCTCATAAATATGCACTGATGTAGCAGTCAGTGTTAGTATTTTTAGGTTCTTAAATGCTTGTTTACTTTAAGCAGTATAATATTTGAATACCCACTTTTTGGAGTGTGAAAATTCTACTAAACGAAGCTATATATCAAATGGTCAACCAAGCAATTACGTTGCCCATGATTTTCCTCTTAGAGGTGAAAGTAGTATTGGAGGATGCTGTATCTTCTCTGTCAAACTATCAGCAAGAGTTGTTCCCGAATTTTCCAGAGTCTTTCGGACAAAGACATCAGCCTCCCCTTCGGACTTCTTCAATTTACTAATCGTGGGGTTCCATTCCTCTAGCTAAACCTCAAGTATTTAAGTTCGGGTTAAGCTAGGGTACTAGCCAGCTGAACATGTGAGAAAACAGAGTTGGGAGACCAATAGTAGTAAGATGTGCCACCTTGTCGGCCTCCTAGTTTCCACAGACAAAGATGAATGTCTTGCCGGTCGCAGTTATCCTTGCTTGAATAAGATGGAGGAGGGAGTCCCCAAAGAAAGTCATAGAGATGCTTTGAATAGTACTTAGCGAATCGCAACTTATGAGGAATATATTGCAGGAATTATTTTCACTACAGAGTTTCAAGACTCGCCAGATGGCGTATACCTTATCTATGTAAGCACTCGGAGAAGAAGATAGGGGCCAAAAATGTGTGACGGTGAAAAAATTGGCTCAAAGGATCTCTGGGCTCACCTCATTCTTTGCGTGGCAGGTAAGTTTTAGGCGAAGACTTATTTGTAGCGTTAGCCAAGGCGACTTTTAGCTGCACTTCACCTTGATTACTTGCGGTATCTGAAAACTGGAACTATCTATTATCCCCAGCATGCGGACTGCTGTAGGCCCGGTAGTTAAAATGTTCTACAGTAGCTTTCACCCTTACTTCATAGTCCAAGAGGAAACATGCCCTCATGAACCTGAGCTGCAGGATGCCAGCCTCGCAACATATATTAAGCGCCGGATTAGTCCTCTATGCATCTGCAGCATATTTGATATCTGCATTTTGAATAATGTCCAAGACTCTCAAACACCACCCAGCTGTAATCAGTTCTCTATAAAATGAGCACCACTTCTCTGTCCGTACCCCCAATCGATTATTATTATATTTTTTAATTTTTATTTCATAAACTGATAAGGATAAGGACGAAATAGTTTTTTATGACAAAAAAAGGAACTTTTGATATGTTCCAACAAAAATTGAAGAAGTTGATGAACACCTTTACGGTTGCTATCTAGCCAGAAACGATAATTCTGCTTGTTCATATAACCTGTTAGGTTAACTAGGCCTCATCTGACATCCGAAGCTTGTAAGGATAAAATAAAAAAACATAGAGAATTCTGCCAGCACACTCTCAGGGTAATCTGACCGCAGCTGCTCCCTTACAAACTGAACACTTCAGAGTCTATAAGAGTAAAAGGCGTATAGCTTCCATATTATGTGTGGTACAAACACTTCTCGTCGTCCTGTCGGTTTCCTTTCAGAGCCTATTCAGTCTCTTCATTTTTTAAATCCAACTAGGAAAAACCCACAAAAAATTAAATATCCCTAAAAATGACGAAAATCGATGATTATGATAAAATTTACTGGAATCTTTAAAATAAAAAAAAAAAACTCTAAAAATGACAAAATTCGATGTAATAACAAAATCCTTCAGAAATGATGAAAACCGTTAAAATGTAAAATCGTTTAAAAATAAATATACCTATGCATGAATTAAAAAAAAATGAAAAATGTTTAAAAATTATAAAAATCATAAAAAATGACGAAAACAGTTAAAATAAAAAAAAAACTAAATAGTGGCGTAAAAAATTGAAAATGATAAAATATCATCAAAATTACTGCAACCGTTAAGTAAAAAGAATACCTATGAAATGACAAAATTCATCAAAATGACAAAAATCCTAAAAAGTCGTTTAAAACTATGCAAATCGTAAAATATAACAAAAACCGTCAAATTGAAAAACTGGTCAAAATGACAAAATTTTTCGTAACGACAAAAATCGTTAAAAATAATTGAAAATTACGAAAGGGCATGAATATGAATAAGAATTCTCGAAAATTATGAAATTCATCATAATCGGCATATTGTTAAAACTAAACGAAAACGTTGATATGATGAAAGATGTTGAAACGAAAAAAATCCTTAAAATCGTTGAAATTAATGGAAAACACCAAAAATTACTGACATAGTTACAATAAAAAAGCCACAAGCACGACGAAATTCATCGAAATAATGAGTCATTAAAAGTAATAAAAATTGACAAAAATTGTCAAAAATTGTCAAAATTAGATGTATAACAAAAATCGCAATAAATGACAAAAACCGTTGAAAATACAAAAATTCTTAAAAATAACCAAAAACCGTTGAACATGACAAAAATTCTTCAAGTTCTTCTCGTAGAAGTGTAATTGGAAAATTAAACGTTCAACACTCACAAGCTGAAATCTAGAATATGGTTGAAATATTGGCAGACGGTAACATGATAACAGCGGCGTAATTCTGATTGACTATCGACGAGCTAGAGGGCCATTTTTTCGAAATTTCTTTGTTTAACATGCTGGTACTCGTTATCTGAAATACCTTCAATAAATTGAAACGTTAAGTTGGCCACAGGCGATAAATCTTTCTCTACAACATGCACGTACAGTTTCATCATCATCTCCGTTCATGTGTGGACTAGATTTGTTAATCGGCGTTAAAAAATTAACGGGCAAGTTTTCTGGGTTCTTCGGAATACTTACACTTATCTCATCAGTCGCATTAATCTCTTCATTTTCAGTAGCGTCTCCATAAAGATTGCAGTTATTCGTTCATGGGGGGTTATCTCGGTTTTCATAATAGTATCTTCTTTCAAAATTATTGAAGTACCAAAATTAAGTAGAAATAAGTTATTTTCTTCGTCCACTTGGATATAATTACGCCAACCGTCACATTGCAAGCTGCGCAATTCTTCCAATTAATTAATATGGGATTAAATGTTCTGCTTTAAAAGCCATTCTTTCGCCCAAAATCGACAATTTTTAGAAACTTTTTAAATTTTTTGTGTTTTACTTTTTTCTTTTGCGAGAATACGTACGCACGCTACTGTCGCATAACACAAATTGTCGATTTTTCCACAAAACTTTGAAGACGGACAAATATTACTATCCTGACCGTAGACGTTGAGACTTTTTTTGTGTGTGTGGGTAAAACTTCTTCAACGATCATAACTACAAACGTGCATGTTGTGACCAGCCTTAAGGCGAAATCTTTAGACTCTTTGGAGCAATAAAAAATTGTGTACAATTTAATAAATATGGCAAAAATACTAGAAAGAAACAATTACCTACACTTTGTTTCTTTTATTTAACTGAAATCATCTTCTGCGGTAATGGCACATGAGATCGTTCTGAAACGTCCGGTACATAGTTCTAAGAACTCAAGTTGCAACATGCGGGGTAACCGAGAATCCTTTTTCATCTGATACAACCCGTGGAAACACTAAACTAAACATATATATATATATATATATATATATATATATATATATATATATATATATAAACAGCTTTACAGCTTTCTAGAGACTTTTTGTGCTTTTTATTATGTTATTCTATGTCATTAGTTAAAACTTTTTATTAATTACAGACCTTTTGGGTGTATCCACAGCCTTTCACCAGTGCTAAAAGAACACAACATGAAACTTACAATTCTGGACATAAACCAGCATGACCTAATTAGCATTTTTTTTCACTTTTCACGGTTCAATTAAATCTAATAAGTAATAGTATCTGTTTTATAAATAGTAAAGTATTTAAAAAATAAAGAAACTGGTAATCAAATAATTTTCAAAGTATTTTCCAATTGCTTGTATTTTAGTGATTTAAAAATTTTAATATTTACTTAAACATGGCAAAAAGGCCCAAAGTAGAAAAAATAATATAAAGAACTCGTCGTCATTCGTCCTTTATGAACTTGGATTCGTGCTATAACACGATACTATTGTAGCGAACCTATAGGCAACCAAACATACACCACACACGCACCTAATTTGTAGCGCGAAATTCGAGATTTTTCTACACAGGAAAAATCTAGAATATTAGAATTCTAGGAAACGATGAGACATGGGAAAGGTCTAGATGCCTTCCAGGGACATATAAACAGGAAAAAGCACCCGCTCGGAAGTTGGTTAGTGAGTTCGAGTTCCGGTGCGCGTAAAAATAAATATCCGTAGAAATAAATACTGTGCGTCGATAAATCGTGCGTGATATAAATATTCGAAATAAATATTGTTCGATATAAATTGTGAACTATTATTGCTCGGTTAATTTAGTGCGTATTTTAGTTGTAATTATAACATTCTACTTCAGAATAAAGTTTTAGTTTTAAATAAATTGAAAATTATTCACACTCATTGTCGAACCCCGTTACACTATTATACATGTATATATGTATAATTATTGTATGATTAAGTCGAAAATATATAAACTTTAATAAATAATATTTCAAGTGTTTACGCAAATTTTATATGTATTAGTATGCAGTAAACAAATTATTAAATTTAAATAAATAACGACTTAATATTGTACACTACGCTGAGAAATTCCTATGTGTTTGCCTTAAAAGGAGACAGAAAATTGCAATAACGGTACGATACGTGTTTGCAGCCCGATATACATTTTCATAATTTGTAATGTCCCCATCCCCTTAATTAAATATTAATCAAAATAGTTATTGTTTGAATAAATACAAAAATCAATCCAAATATTATTAACAAATATATTTCGTATATTTTTGACGATGTTTATCCAAACAATGTAATTGGTGATCGAACTAATTTCTCGCCCACCAAATTTAATACGTTCACTCGCGAATTATTAAATAGAAGCGCGCTGGCGAAAAGTTGGTTTTTTATTTTTCATAAAGCAATAAATAGTTTTTCAAATTAAGGGCATTAATCTAAAACTAACTACTTCGGGGAAATTAATTTTTTTGTTTTCCGTTCACAACTGTCTAAGGAAAGTAATCGTAATTAAATTCAACTTCGAGATTTCGATTGATATTAACGTTATGAGATTCTCTTAATACGTTTTGGATATTCTCGCAATTTTAATTACACGTCATATATGTCGTCATCAAACAAAATACTTTATTTTTTATTGGAGATTTGTAAAATTGTATACTTTTTTAAATTTTATTATTGAAATACTATACTGTTAGTAAACGTATACTGAATAAAAATAATAAATTGAATTATTGGAAGTTGAATAAAGTAAAGAGAAATCGTGGAATTAGATGTAAAGCCAAGATCAAAGAACTAACAAAGCACATGACTTTTTCACAGCGCTGCCGAGTAATGCTTCTTTATTTTCTTTTCTCCTATTTGTAGTACGAGTAAGGTTTTGAGATTACAATTTCAGATATTTTATCAAAATAACTCGAGGGAAATATTAATCCGGCGGATTATATCAATGAGAAAATTGAGTAGAAGTTGTAAATCCCATTGATAAACCGGCGCTGCTTGTGCTTTTGGATGTAACATAATGCAGATAATATAATATTCGACCGAAATAAATCACTCGTGAGAATTACAAAGGTTTGCATTAAAGGATGAATCGCAAATGATCGAAATGGTAATGCCTTATCGAAATTAATCGTTCACTTATTGAATTTTTATTCCAATAAAAATGCAAGAATTAATAAATGTCAAGAGCACATTCCGTTTTACAAATAAATAAAAAGAACGAGGATTTTCTTTACCTTGAAATTGAATTTTCTCGTATCAATTCTAAATTGAGAGGAAAAGGTATTAAGTACAATAATTGCTTACAAACAGGGTGTATTTATTTCTTTTGAAATTGAAACACTTTCACTACGTGAAATGGGTTTCTTTCGTTTCTTCTTGTACACACATAACACACAAAAAGAAAATTATTCCAATTTTCGAATAATAAAATGTTTTATGTGGTGAGGATATAAAGTTGTTATGAATTTGAAAGGACGAAGTTTTACATCCCCTCTAAATCATAAAATATAATAAGTTGCGGTTTATGGAAGTTGAAAATAAATAATTTTCTTTGATTGGGATTGCAATGTTAGTGAGGGGGTGTTGTTTCTATTGCGGAATATTGAAAGCATTTTAGAGTAAACGACATATAGGAACGCGAAATCGTTGGATATGGGCACGGTGTGGTGTGGACCGCTGAAGGGATGCTGCGCGTGCGACCGCGCCGTCGATACGCTTATCCTAGGGAGCAAGGAGCAGGAGCAGAAGCAGGGATGATGCTGTATTCTGTTCTCTTATGATCAGTTGCTCTCGTTGCCTGTCGGAGTTTGTTGGTCGTGTTTGTTGTGCTGTAGTCGGCACCTGGTCATCGGCGCCCGCGGTGGATGCAGGCCTATTGCCATGTCCGCTGGCGAAGATGACCGTAAGGCAGCAGCCTCCCCTGTCCCCAAACCCATTGCTGATGGTCTCTGCTCTCCTGCAAAAGATACAGGTACAGAAATAAATCTTTGCCCGCTTCACTTACCAAAAAAGAAAAAAAAAAAGAATTTATAAAGTTTCTAAAAGTTGGTCTTTATAAATTTTCACGAGGGCCGGACCAATTTTCTTTAGAAAATTAAAAATTGACCGGCTTTTTTTTGGTATTCTGCATAATTTAAGTTTAAATGACTTTAGAATTTATTTTGTGATTTTATTGTTTTTATAGTTTTGGTAAGATTGTTGTTGTTCTGAAAATTCATATAGAGTGCGTAATGCGGTAGTGAATGAAGGCAGCAGCGAAACTCTCCGTTCAGTGTCGCTAGATAGAGTTGTAGTCGCGGGTAGTTGTGACAAATAGCGTGGTGCTGAGCGCGTGTCAGGTCAGTGGGTTAGGCGGGTAACATGGGTAGGGGGTTGGGAGGTTAGGCGGGTCTGGATGTTCGGGATTTCAGGATGTGGCGGGAAGCTGTGCCGAGCTGGTACATATCGATCTCGCCACCGCCCTACACTTCGGCTCCGGCTAACCTACATTTGCTAGCCAGCCCGGCTACCGCTCCCGACAAGTCGGATCCAGAACCCTGCGCCGATATCGATCTCTATCATTATCACTTGTCACCTGGGTCACTCTCCTTCCATGTGGGTATAGATCACGCAGATAGGATACACATCCTTACTACTTCTTTACTAACTCAATAACAAAATACCAATACCCCCACCACTTCCAACTCGCTTTCATATATAATTGCATCCGAGGTTCTCAATTTAACGGATGCGATAAACCTCCGTCAAGAAAATTTAATTCAACCCCTAAAAAGATCCACATGTCTTAATTAAAACTACGAACATTTTTGGCATCTATTATCCCAACAACAATAATCCCCACAAACCAACTCATCTACTAAAAACAAGATAGCTATAAATTAAACTACCCCACTATTACAGACTAAAACCGAGCGCACAAACAAGTACGCGCCGACTACATCCCCCAAACTCCTCCTGCACTTTCCTTTTTATTAATATCGTTATTATATTACAATAAAGTTGTTCCTTAAAGCTGGATAACAGTAATTACTTCCGGGGTTTTAGGGTGTCGCTATTTAATCTAGTAATATTTTTTTGGGGGGTGGCAACCAAAATATATTTTACATTTTATGGCCATATAACACCCTAATGGTGTAAATATGCTAACATATATAACATTTACAATTCCGTATGAAATTTTCGTAAATGTTTCAGACTCTTGATGGAATAAACTCACCATAAAAACCAACTAAGAACCTTACTATAATCTATATCCCTTAGGGAACTTAAATAAATAAGAAGATAGATACAAAATTTATCTCCTAAATAGTCAGGAACGCTAGCGTTGGCTAAAAGGAAAAGTCGATCCGACTTGTCACATTGGGGAAAATCGGGAGGTCGTGCTTTTACGAATCTAATTTGGTTTTGATACTTTATATATTTCTTTGTTTGCCTACTTATCATCCTTTTTCCACTATCTATATATCTTTCTTATTTTTTTACTTTTTACGGGAACACCCTTCTACAATTGATATATTCTCCTTTTTGTTCACAAATATATTATTTAGATGCTTTTTGTACAGTAAACATTTCTATTAAAATATTTCTAAATTTATTTTAATATTATAAACTTTTAAGTAAGGGTGTAATAGGGTGGGTAGCTTTCCATACTATTTATATTCACGATAAGAAAATGAATTTTTAATTTTTGTCCATTTGGTTTGAGTTTTCACAAAAACCAACGTACCAAAATTGATAAGACTTTCACTGTCGGAAGGAAAGTACATTGGTGTTGAAGGAAAAGTAGGCCATGTATGATAACGCTGTAACTGTAAAGGGCGGAGCAGTAGACACTAAATTGTGATTTTTTTTTATATCTCAGTAATCATAGGGCGGAATTTAATCGGAGTTTCCTGTTTTATCTTTTTAAATGTTATTTAAATATTAAATAATATTATTAAGCATGAGATAATTAAATATTGATTAATTTGAAGAAATGAAAGGAGAAAGAATAGTGGACACAAAGTAAATAAAGAAATACGATCCTTTGCGTATTTTTCTTTGAAACTCCACTATTTTCAATTAAATTGTTCTCGCATTGTAAAAAGTTGTATTTGAATAAAAAGATATTTTGCTTTGAAAGTAAATTTCATTCAATAAATGGAAATGATTTTAAAATCTTTATGCAAAGTAATACAAATAATTGAATGGGAATAAAGAAATGTGTATGAAAGAGCAAAAGAGATTTGAAAGTTCTACTTTTATAGTTTCTTTTGTGATTAAAAGTTGATTGTGGATAAAAATTTTAATGATGATGTTCCAAGTACTTTTTAACCTTAGAAATTTATAAATACAATATTTACTTACATTTTATCGATTCGGACTACCAAAAAAATTGAATTCCAGTAATTTTCGGAACAAAAAAATCAAAATACGATTTTTTGTAAACAAGTTTTTCTTATCATTTATAAAAAATGTTTATTTTTAAAAAATCCATATATCCAAATTGAAAGTATCTCGTAAAATATACTTTGTTTCATTCTTCGAAGTTGAAAATTACATTTTAGATGATATTTAAAAATATCATATAAAATTCTCCGTGCATGTTTGATATATAAAATATTTATGAAGTTCGTTAAAGTTCACAATTTAAAAAGTTAATCTCGTTGAATACTTTATATATTTATTTATAAAGTCTAATAAAATTGAACCAATAACTTTATTGTTAGTTTGTTTGAAACTTTGATAGATCGAGTTCATATCCTTCAGTTTCAGCTCTACTACAAATATTATTTTGATTTTAGATATAAAACGAAGTTAAGTTGAAAATAAATAAATAAACAACCAAACAAACTATTTCATGTTTCGAGTTATTAAATTATATCTTTAAATATTTCTTTTTATTTTTCTTTAACTAAAGATAAATAAGGCAATTTGTAAATCTTACAGCATGCAAATAAGAAAATAAAATTTCAACAACTTCCTTTAATATATCCCCATTTTAAATCTGCATTCCTTACATTTTTGTAAGTCTTGTTGCCGTAGATACTTTAAAACTAAAACAACATAACTTTAATCTTGCCCTAGTTTTCCTTGCAGGGGATTACAACCACGTTGGAAATTATTATTTTGTTGCCCAACTACTTCCCTGTCAACACACTAAAAAGCCTGTTTTTAATTGGTAAATCCCGTCAATACTAGGATTATATTGTAACTACTAATCCTATCAGGATTTTTAAAAAAAGGCTTGCTGGTTGTGTACAAAAATTCCACTCTTCAACAACAAATTTTATAAATTAAATACGAGAGCATTAAAAGAGATTTAATTCTAAATGAATTATTTTAAGTAATTAATCAAATGGAAAGAGATAAAAGGATTGTAAACATGTGAATGGTAATAAAAGGATTTCAGGAAAGTTGTGGAATGATAAAATTAAAAATAAAATCTGATAAAATCACATAAAATATAAAATATTAGCGTTATTGTTATCATTTTAACCACGAGTTGATTTAATAGAAAAAGTTGCTGTCGAATGAATGCTTAAAATTCAAAGTAATTTGATTAGTATAGTGTAAAGTTTTGTTTTTGGTTTAAATATTAAGTAATAAAATTCAAAATTATTATTTAATCCATGATTTAGTAAAGATTTCTGGAAACTAATAATTTTTGAGGGAAGTTTAATTTCCTATTTTTGATATATCGGAAGCATATATAAAAGAATAAAGAGATAATCCTGTAAAGACTCGTTATCCGTGGAAACCCTTTTGGTTATACAGAACATGGAAGCGGTTTCGATTTTTGTAGGTCTTCATTACATCCAATTGATTACGAAATCTATTATTCCGACATTTATGTTTAACCCTTTCGATCCTAATTAGATTTTATTTTCACCCGCAACCCTATCCACCAACAAATATTTGAACCCAACATATTAAAACGTCACTTTAAAACTTTCTATTGTTAAAGTTAACTTCAGTTTTCTTTTTCTTTCTTTCCTGCAATTCAACTCGAGCGCTTTATATTTCACTTCATTTTTCAATGGCCTTTTCTATACTAAATATCTTGAAGGTTTCATCTAACAATCACATGCGAACTACAATCGAAATGTTTACAATTCCAATATACTTTCATCGGATTGAATATACGGAAGGAAATTCCACAATATATCCTATTTACAAGTAATATGTCTAATTTTTTTTATGTTTCATCAGTTGCTCATATTATTTTATGACGCTTCATGCATAAATAATTAGAAGGAAAATGTAATTAAAATGCGTTATTAGGTCTATTTAATAATTAACGAGACCATGTAATTAATAGTATGCACTTAGAGGTTGTATCGAGCGTATTGCTGAATAAAATATTGTTGTATGTTGGTGGTAGAGCAAAGAGGGCCATTAAACACCACATAATGGAAAATTCATATCATAAAATTTTATTATTGCCAGTGTGAGGGAAGTAAAACTAATCCAAAAATAATTCCAATTACATTTTTATTGGGCTTAGCTTAATACTTTCTGAAACCAGATTTCTTTTATATTCACAAAATGGAAAATTATCGGTCCAATGATAATCCTTTCCACTGTTTTCTACATCTAAATATTTTATTTATTTTAATTAATTCATTTATTTCTTACTGTATTTACTTCTTACGTATTTTTAAAATGCTCACTCTTTAGTTTTAGTAAGTTTAAATAAACTATTTATATTTTAGTTTTGAGTTTACTTACTTTTTATAAGCAAGAAATTAAATAAATTAACTTTAGCAAAATAAATTAAGAAATTTTTATCTTAATAATATTTTGTAATTTTATTTTATATTTTCATCTACTACCTTTAGTTAATGTTTTAGTTTGCTTAACTGGAAAATATAATAAATGCAACATAACCTCTAAATATGAACAATATTTTATTAGCAAAGTTTGTGTTGGCAACCATACTATTTACTAATTTTAGAGCAAAATTGCACAGAATGGAAGAATCAAGGAAGATCAAGACTGTCAGCAATGAGGAATCAACAAAAGAAAAAAAGTAGATAAATTGATAATAATTTGTTGCTTAGTACGGTTCTGAAATGGCGATAAAAAAGTTTAAGTTCCAAAAATCTGCAAACGGAGTTTTGTAGGCGATGATCTTTAGACTGTTTTCTATGTCATCGCTTATAAGATTCTGTTTGTAGATTTTGGGTATTCGACATTTCAGAAACGTATTAGTATTGTAACACCAGTTTCAAAATAATTTTTGTTTATTTTGATAATATAAAATCGAAACTAAAGAATTTTATAAATATAATGCATAGAAAAATGTTGAAATGATTTGCTCTTATAACGAAGAAAAAGCTTATTAGTTGTGTTATCAGTTTTCTTATTCGTTCATTAGTAATTTTTCTTGGAAATTTCGCTGCTTTAACGATATTTTCTAGTACATACACAAGCATCGGCTTTAAATATTCATTATCTGGAGATTTTTCTATTTTAAGTTCATCGCTATTAAGTATATACATCACTACAAATGTTATGTTGAGAGTTATCCTGCTTATTTCATTTTTCTTTGTGGTTTT
The DNA here is from genome assembly GCA_027574865.2 of Coproporus ventriculus. Classification (NCBI taxonomy): domain Eukaryota; kingdom Metazoa; phylum Arthropoda; class Insecta; order Coleoptera; family Staphylinidae; genus Coproporus; species Coproporus ventriculus. The sequence goes on along the minus strand of JAODAH020001029.1, from coordinate 184,391 downwards.
TATATTTCATTACGTTTGTCTGTATAATTTTAATGGATGAGTGATGATTAATGCGAATACTTTGTGTCAAAGAATCTTTTGGTTTCCAGCCCTTTACTGTGGGTTTTTCTAGTAATGCTTTGTACTGAATATTTAACATAGAAAGAAAAGTTCAGAAATGAAAAATGGTTGTTTAGTGTGAAGTCTTGGGGACTCGTAACAATGTTTGAAAATGTTTTCATGTAAATTTTGCGCGCTCGCTTTCCAGCTATTTTTAAAGGTCGATCGATTGAATTCATAATTTCCTCCAAACAGCAGTTTCATTGTGTTTTTTAGGCATCGTATATATTTTGTACAGCTTTATCAGTATGTAATTTAAGACCTCTTAAAGATGTATAATATTTAACGTAGCGTAAGGAATCGGGAAATTGTGTTGCTCGTGGAAAATTGGGTGGCACTGATCATATATGAGATTCCGTGCCTACAAAAATAGATAAATCCATTTGCATAACATCTATTTAAAAATTAATCAATTTTGTGAATGATGTTGGCGTGCACGGTATACGAATCTTCCGCCTAAAAATATTGCTATTCAATTATTGATACGAATCTAACCCATTCGTATAAAATTTTAATAAATAAAAAGACGTATGAAATATATATCAACCAGTCGAGGATTTTAGGACGTTTCATTCCTGGAGCTTTATTTGAATACGACCTTCCATTTAAATATGCGACCCTAAGAATATTTTTGTATTTTCATCACTTTATCCTTCTAGCCGCCTATGGCTACCAATTTACTTCACTTGATCTATCAATTTTATAAATTGCCATATGTCAATCATTTCGTAGAATTTCGACGTGTTTACATAATTCCTGCAGAATAAATTTTTCCGGGAAGATTTGTTGCTTATCTATACAGTTCGAAGTAAAAAGCTTTTCCTTATTTTCAAGTTATATAATAACAAATTGCTTTATAGATTTTCTCACCTTCAGAGTTATTTTAAGAAATTTAAATAAAACCCTTACTTTTTTAAACCCCAAATAAAACCTCACCCCAGTTAATCAAAAGATATTGAAAGGTCAGCATACCCATCATTAAATGCAAATTGTGGTGTAATTTAAATTATTGGTAGCGAGTTATAGGTTTTCCGAGAAAACCAGGTCGTGTTAATATTACACAGGCCCGTCTCATTTTAATAGCGTCCATTGAATTAATATTTTACAAAAATACTTGAGAATAAGGAATTAGTAAACAAAAAATTTTGAATGATAATCAAAATCATTTAGTTGCTTCGTTTTAAATATATAGAATAATAATATCCATTTCACGAAGCAATCCTGGAGAGCTTCATTCAAAATGGCCTTTAAGGTCTGAGATGAAGATGTTTTGATGTTAAGTCTAAAAACGATAACCTTTCGGCTCTAATTTTAATTTGAATCATCTGATTTTTTGGTATGAAATTGATGAATTAACAAAATTGTATATTAAAAAATTTCCGCTCGATTTTCTTTCTGTTTTTCGTTTATCAAATGAGAAACAAATTTTGCTGCAATACGATTCCTGTTCATTTTTTCAGTTAAAATTTTATGACATGACTCAGTGGAAATGCAAACCTCTTCTGCAATTTCTCTGATTGTCAATTGGCGATTTGACACACACGAAAACGTTGATTTTTTGAACGTGGGAATCATCAATTGAAGTCGAAGATCTTCCTGGTCGAGGATCATCTTCTATTGACTCACGAGCAGTTTTAAAACCAATCATAATAATGCGTACGATCCAGAGCATCATCCCTGTTCATTTTTTTCAGTTAAAATTTTATGACATGACTCAGTGGAAATGCAAACCTCTTCTGCAATTTCTCTGATTGTCAATTGGCGATTTGCACACACGAAAACGTTGATTTTTTGAACGTGGGAATCATCAATTGAAGTCGAAGATCTTCCTGGTCGAGGATCATCTTCTATTGACTCACGGGTAGTTTTATAATTAATCATAATAATGCGTACGATACAGAGCATCATCCTCCTACATTTGTTTTAAAAGTTGAAAAATTTCATTGAAAGTTTTCTTCAGTTTCACAGAAACTTTTACATTGTATGGTTGCTTCAGAAAATCGCACGTTTCAAAACTTGCAACACGTTGAACTAAAATAACAATATCATGAACATTAAATGAGTTATCAACAATCCAAGAACATGTGGTTATAGAATCGCTTATCACCGTTCGATTATTTTTTGAAAAGACCTCATATGAAAATGATTTAAAGAATAATTTGAATGTTTTATAAATAGAATTTTTGACTAAAGTATCCTCTTCTTCTCTGCCTTTAAATGCTTGATATAGTAAATTTTAAGATTTAAGGAGGTATATATCTGTTGTATATTAATGTTGTGCGAAAAAACATTAACTTAGAAGTGTCTTCACTTGAAGAAATAAATGTAGATGTATAATAAAATAGAATTTCGTATTCAAAGTGAGGACCTCATTAGCATATCGTTGATGTGATTTCAAAACAAATAATTCTCGAGATGTTCTCTCACTTACAATTTCCCTGCGGAAACTTGAAGAAGATGAATTGAGCGAGATCACAACATAATGCATATTTACACAAGGAATGGCAATCTGAAAAAAATGAATTTACAACAGGATTCCATAAATGTCCGCGGCATAAAATGAGTGATAATTTACGGCAAAAAAATTAAAAGAGATGAGAGATTTCAATTGTAACTGGCGGCATTCTTTTTTTTTATTTATTTCAGTTTGAAATTTACATTTAGAGTACGGGATGGGTTTGAGTTAGAGTAAATTAACTTCGGAGTGATAATTACAATTTTTAATCTACAAAGAACTGCCTCTAGGATTTTATTGATTGGCACGAAGGGATAGATTTGCGGATTTTTTCTCGTCTCCGCGTCCTACTTTAATTTCGGGGATGAAGTTTTTCCTTCGGATAATGCATTACTTTCCCAACACAAAAAGTAAATGTTGGGCGTCGACTAGTTAACTTTCACCCAGCCCTAAAAATCTTTATATTACTTAAAGCAATCCCTCTTTCCACAAAATATCTCATTAAATTAAACAAATTTCTAGCAGTTTATTAATGCATGATAAAATAATATCCATTAATGTGTATAATCTGGGGTTGGGTGGGGCATTCTATTCTGTCAGGACTACATTAGTTCTAAGTGCTTCGTAGATATTTACGTGACTACCCTATCACTTAATAAGCTTTGACAGTACCATAAATCTAAATACTTATAATTAGACTTGATTCACTTAATATATGAATATGAATTTGTGGAGACAGGATCGTTGATATTCAGAAATTATTTCGATCATATTTAAAATAAATTACAATTATACTAACCTAACATTAAACATGCAACTGCTCTATTAGATAAGAACTCTCTTAGGTGCCGTTATATTTTTATTAATTTAAAATGACTCATTTTTACTGGATTATTGATCGAGCACAAATAATTCTTTCTGAGACTACAATTTTCAAATTTTCATAACCTTTATTTTATAGGAGATTCTCAAACTTGTATTTTATGTTTATTGTTTCGATTTTCTTATTAAATATAGTGTGAGAGATCATTAAAACCTTTCCTCGTTAATTTTCATTTATGCCTTCGGGTGCATGTAAAATGCGTTTGACGATTTATTGCAAGTGCTTTTGAAGTATGTGCAGTTTCAGAAGTTGAAGTACACAGTCATAAATGCTTTATTGTCAGTAATAAGATATGCCACGGTTTTAAAAGCTTTGCGTGAATAATATTTCTTTTAGATGATTAAATTTAATTAGAATCAATTTCTTAATGCATAAACACGTAAAACTAAAGTAAAATATTTTTTCTGCGCTTACGATAACGTCATAATACAAAGCATGAACATTGATACATGTGTTTAAGTGCGCAAATCAACACATTTACCTTGATTTGCATTTCTAAGCACGAATTAATGAGGAATTATGTAATTGGTGTGAATTAATTGGGTTCAGAATCCGTTTAGAAATCTCAACGCGTCTACTAAAGCCAGGAAATTCGGGGTTGATATTAAAATAAATAGAAACATCAAAAGATTTTTTTTGTTATGAATTTCAATTATTTGATCCTTTGTTTTCAAAGAATTTATCACGAGAGAATTAAGGTTAGGTGAGGGAACGATTGATTCCTAAGCTGTCAAACACTCTACCCCAGCATCCGATGAAAATTTTACAGAAAACCTTTGATTTTTCACCTCTCTTCGATATTACTGAATGTTGGGGTTGCTTTTAATATAAAAAAAAACCGTATACTAAAACTCAAAGCGGTAGAATATTAATGGTGCTTATAGCATTTAAATTTAAATTACGTGGTGGTTTAATGAGAATTGGAATTTACAGATTACGGTTTTGCGAGTGTAAGTGAACACTAATAAAATTCATCACACCCATCTAAACATAAAGGCACAAATTCCGTTGATTAAGTTAGGGATCCTCGACGCGCAATCTTTACTTTTTTTGTTAATTATGTTAAAACGATTTAATTAGAAAAGTTACTACACAAAAAGGGGAGAAAATTAACTCAAACGAATTTACTTTAGACCATGAACTCAATCAATTTGTTATAATCGCCTTGATGCAAAAGGGTTTATACTTTTAATAATTTATTTAATTTCTCAATTTTTTACTTATAATTGGATTTTCTATTATTAAAAATGAAAAGTATTTGTAAAAGTCCAAAACAAGGGCAATATATTAACTAACTCCAGCAATAAATATGTAATTTACTTTATTTATACATCATTCAATAGTTTAAGTATTGCTTCTACGAATAAGCTTGAGTAAGCTTGAAATGCATAGATAAGTACCGCCATTTTCCGCTATTTTGAATCAGAATGAGGGCGCGAGATTTAAATTAATAGCAAAACATGACAGCTGACACCGTAGCCGCCATTTTGATTCAGAATTTCCATTTACACGGCGGTACTTTAGTATATCTAGGGACTTTAATTCTCTTGATATAATAGCTGTCTCTAACGTTTAGTTTAAAAACATGACTAAAATCAATTTGCAAAAATATTTTTAGATTTAATGATAGTTAGGTCTATGAGTGTATCTTGTATAAAATATAATCTACTTATTAAGAAAATTTAATTGAAATTTGCGAACAATTTAGATTTTCCCTTCGAAACTAATAGGATTCAATTAAATTAAAGACATGCAATTTTATCTTAATAATAGGAAATTCTTCTCGAAGGGTTGTATTACACCGTAAGAAGAAAATTAATTGCTTCTAAATTGAAATGCTACCAAATCAATTACTTTAAAAGTGAAATTGTATTGCAGAAATTGGAATTGGAAATGATTTTAAGAGAATTAATAAAACTTAAAAGTGGCGTATGTAAAGGAAAACCGCTATAATTGTTTGATTAGCGGCGTGTTTGCGAAACAAGGAGGGTTAATTGCCCATTAAAATGCAACACTCCCATGTGATGACCTTTTTATAGCCACCTCAATGTGAATAAACCTTAAATCAAACAACACCCCTCGTTTAAAAATAAATTAGTAACATAAGAACTATTTCAAATGACGAGCGACGTTTAATCATGATGTATATGCAAAGAGATATCCATCAAACTGATCCAAAATTTAATAATTAAATCAGGAAATATTAATCCATTCTGCTTGAATTGTTCCATTAAAAGTTATAAATAGATTGATGGCATGAAGGAGGTAGGGAATTTGTCTGACAATTTCACTCCGAAAGATATTTTTACGTAATCGTTCTATAAATAAAATTAATACAAATCAATAAATTTGTTCTTATATATTTATAAATATTTTACTGTAAAGTTAATACACTGAAAGGAATTGATGCTGAAAAAGAGCAAACTATCTTTTATCGTTTGTATATTTATTTGCTTAGAACGAGTTCAATACATTTTAATAACGTTGCAGATATATGTAGGTATTGTGAAAAGAAATTCAAGAAATGCGATATTCAATTTTTAAATTTAGAACTATTTATATAAATGCTTTGAAATATTTTAAATATATTTTCTAGTTTTGCCTTTACATTTTTAATCACCTTCATCTTTCTTTTTAGGATATTTATAACAATATAGATAATTAAGAAAGATAAAAGATGTAAACATGGAATTAAAATGAGAATCTCATTCCAGAAAAATACACTGGAGTGCACTGTTTTCAAAAAGTAAAAGATTAAACTAATACAGAAAAAATGAGAATAAAGAATATGTAATGTACAAAATATAAATAATATGAGAAAAAGATTACATGGTTGCAAACTATCTAATAGAGTAATACTTATTGCTTTTGTTTTCAAGATAATAATGGTTACTATGACAATTTCTTAAAGTTAATTAACTTCATTTTGAAAACATGTACCTAATTTATTTTTTATTATGTTTAACAAGGAAAATAATGTGATATTGTTTCAATTGAAATGTTTTAATAAATATTAATTTGTGTGTGTATGTTTGTTATTTCAGGTAAGTTAAAAACAATACAAACAAGCTCCCAGTATTAACTGTTGTGCATCGAGTCAATTAATTATCAAGTTTACGTTATTAAAGTCAAGGTATGTTAAATTGATGATAGGAAGTAACGAGGATATATAAGCTGATTCGGATTAAAACAAAAATTGATTTATTGGTTAAATGCACATTATATGCTTCCATAGAACATTGCATTACTTTGCAATGTTCGTGCATCCAATTAAAATAAAATGGATTTAGTTATTCTGCTTCATCATCAGTGTTTTTGCTGCGATTCATTTTTATCACCTCACACGCTTATTATGCATTTTACTTTAACCCAAAAAAAATCCTTTATCCTCTAATGGGCAATTAATTCCCCTCTCAGGTCCTATTTACTGTATTTTTTTTATATTAAACTTGAAGCGGGCCATTTTCAAAGCAGCGTGACTTTTCTCATAGGAATTACCCTCCAATTGATGGACACAAAATTTCCCCAGTAAGCTTAAAAAATATAAATACATATTCCCAAAAGGACATTCAATTTACTTTCTTGCTAAATTCCTTATTGTATTAGCTGTAGCAGTGCAATTCCACTTAAATGATCAAAAGTCGAAAGCGGGAAGTTTACTAAATCACCAGTTGCTCGCTAGCTCTTAATTAAAGCTTTTAATAACGTGCATAAAATATTGTGTTGGTAGTTCCGGGAATAATTAATAACACCAAATTGCAAAATGCTTCGCTTGATTTCCGACTAGATCGAAGGATCTCCTTGAAAATAGATCAATTCTCATTAAATATAATGAATGAATTAATCTGAAATCTATTCTGGTGCAACAATGTTCTATTTTATAACAAGAATATGAAATTACACTGGAGAATATACATAACTATTCAATGACGTTTTTAATGGTATCGTAATATATAAAGAAAATTGTACATTATAAATTACATAAATTTCTCAGTATTTATTAGAAGATAATCATCTTGATCTTTTTTTAGAACAATATAAACATTTTGCTATTTTTAAGCCAACAAGGAAACGCAAGTCAAATGATTTATTTCGAATCGATAAAATGAAATTAACAAGAATAGACCAATGTAATTTCCATATGTTTACGATATCCACATAGGCACCAAAACAACCTAATATTTAAGAAAGGTTTTAGATAATATGGAAGAATTAAAAGGAATTAAAACATGTGAAGATTAAAAACTAGGTTGTCGATTTGTAACAGATTTTTTCAAAAATTAACCAAAAAACATCGATTAAACTTTTTTAAAAGTTTTTAATTAATCAAAAGTGTTTTGTGTATCAGTTATGTTGTAACTAAATATTTATAAATGAATGAAATAACAAGCCTTAACCTGACCTATCCCTGGCATACCGACCTGAATAAGTAATGTCAGTGAATAATTTGTTATGATATTAAATCTGTTTGTATGTTGTTGATGTATTGTTCCGTGTCTGTGTGTATTAAATTTTGCATGTGTGATGGATTGAAAATTGCTGAATAACTTATTAGTGCATGCTTAGGTGGATGTGATGAAATTGGCCATCTTGAACGCCTGGCATAGCGTGTAACTTTAATAAATGGCGGATGTGCCGGGCGGAACGTTACATCCCCCTACTGTGTTGTAAAATTTTTTTAACGTCTACTAGCAATGTCACACTCGCCTGATAAATAATTTAATATAAAGTCAATACGATAAATTAACAACAGACTTGATTTCTCAAATAAAATTACTTATAATTATATTAGAAACGTGAGTAATTAGAGTTCAGTTCAGCTTCCGAGGAAATAGAGTTTTGGTAGTTATCATTTTATATTTAGAGTTAGTGTCGAGGGGAGCGTTCAGGTTTTGACAGATTGAAATTGATGATATTTTTCTTGCTATACAATATGTAACAACTCAATAAAAATTTATTTTAAGAGAACAATTTTCAAATATGATTTAGTACCGTACCCTAAGAAACCCATATCATATTTAATGTATTGGCATAGGAAATATTCTCTAATAGTTATATTTACCCTCTTTGTCCAAAAAGAGAGCCTCTTAAAAAACAACCGATCATTTTAACTTGAATTTAAGGAAATACTATTAAATTTAACAGAAATGGATTTAGTAATGAAATTTCAAAAATGCACACATCAATTTTCATTTGCCTCCGGACATTACTTCTATTAAATTTTCTATTACATATACGCAACACTATCTTATAAGCAAAATCCTTTTACTCTAAATGAAAATAGGACTTTAGGATAAACAGAACAGGAAACTGACTTCAGTAAATTTATTACAATAGAACCTAAACTATACAACAAAATAATCAACATCATTATTCAATTATCAAAAATTGAATTTCCAAGACATTTCTAAGTTTATAGAGCTTTAAGAGTTGACAAAAAAAAATAATTTTACGATTAATACAAATACGAAATATTCTACTGGAATTTTTAAAAAATGTTTCAATCTTTTTTTCTCTCTTTAACTTACAGAAATAAGTTTGCAACTAATTTTAGAATATAATTTAATTCTTTTCTCGTGAAATAAGTTCTTTCCAGACTTTAAATTGTCATTGTATTCTTTTGCAACTTTTCAATGAAAGTTACAAAGTGAAATAGTATTGCTTTAATTTCTATTGAACTTTCAGACGATGGTGCATGACCTGTGAATATGCTTCGAAATTATTCAGTCACGCGAAACAAATAATGATATAACTTTTTTGTTATATTATACCATTAATATCTTCTTTTAGTTTTATTTCTTTTTAAGTTACGCTGAATATGAAAGACCCTTAAGAATCATTGCAAAGCAGAGAAATGTAATGATTCGGCGTATGCCAACAATGATGAAATTTAAATTATATACGTCCATAATAATTTTGTAAATCGATTAGTTTAAAAATTAAATGTGTGTATACTTCAAGCCTTTAATTGTATTGCAGAAAAAAAATTGATTAGCTTAAGTAGCTTTAATTTTATTAGTTTATTGCACGATATATAAACCCTTTTATTTTTATGGATCGATAAATATATATAGCCGATCCAGACCAAAATTTGCAACCTTTTATTTTGTGGTATTTTTTTTTTTTAATTTGAGGTGGTCGAGATGCAACATGTTATATAATACGAGGAAGGATTATTAAGTAATCTCCCTTGGCACGAATATGATCAAATTTAAATCGTCTGATATCAATAATGCAACATATTGCACACTCTTTAGATGTTTTCTGGCGAATAAAATATATATATATACGGTTCTGTGAATCTTACACGCTAGATTTCTATCGAACTCACATGCGATTATATACACGTGATACAACTGAACACGTTGCTTGCAATTTTCACTTTCATTTCGCTTCACTTTCTTTAATATTATTTCATCTTTGTTTATTTACTTTTGCTATTTCAATTTATTTCATCTCTAATTCAATTAGATTGTTTCAAATACACACAAAAAACATCCAATTACTTGTTATTAAGTTAATTGCAGTGTCTTCAAGAAATTTCCATCAAGCTTCATTTATTTCTTGTTTCGTATAACGAAATAAAACATTCTGCACGTTTAAATACTTTCCAATATATTAAAGGTTATTCTAAATTTAATAAGATTGGGATAAAAATAAACGTTATGCATTGCATATACTGGTAGAGTTTCTAAGTTTAAATCAGATGCTGACGGTTTTAATGCGATTCCATAGTTATTCTCAAGTGGCTATGTTTGAAAACAAAATATATTGATTACTATAAGGAATAGAATCCAATTTATATGGAAACTCATTGCAAAAAAAAGATATCACATATTCAAATAAAATTATTCAGTGTACCTTAATGTAATATGAAATGAGAAACCCACGTTTCTAATAATTCTTTATAGAACTCACTGGAGATTCAAATATGAAAACGAGTAAGATAAAATTTCAACCCCAGTCACGAAATAATATTTTGTAATTTTCTGTAAGATGTATCAAAATCTTTTGAAAACGTATAATAGAAATGCATTTGACTTATTTTTATGTATTCGTAAAATATATTACATTTTGAACCTGGGGAAATTATTCTAAAAATTTCCTAGAGCGGAATTCATTTAGATTTGAAGAGTATTTTTATTTTATATTTCAGTCCTTGTTGGTTAATAAAAAATTAATGAATTAGTCGCTTAAACTTTAAATTACATTACTTTGAAGTGCTATATTCGAATGAATGAGTTTCAATGTGATACTTGTATTACAACTAAAGCATTTTTAGTTAAAAATTTTCTAGAAAAATATTTTAATAAAAACTTTTTAATATAAATGTTTTAAAGCGGTAAGGCTTTGGTGTATAAACAAGGAAGGTAGATTACCTCGAAACGCCCCTGTTTGTTTCAACATTAAAAGGGTAAAACCAATTTAGGTCTGACACACGACCTTTTGGTTGTACACCTGATACATTTAATTTAAAGAAATTTTCACGTAATTGTATTTGCGGAAGTTGTGAGAGTTTCCCTACTCTCAAAATTGATACAACATTATTACAACTAACTCACAGATCTTTTACGTTTGATGATTTTGTTGAATGATGCAATAAGCGTTCTGTTTTCGGGTAATTCGATGGGCCTTTTGGTTGTCATAGTTACTTCTGAACCCGTTTTATACGTCACTGCTCCCCTACTTCAAAGTGTTCATATTTATTACAATTTCGTCTAGTAATTCTTTGATCAATTTAAAAATGTGTTGAAATTATTAGAAGAGGTCGACAGATCTAGTTTTCACTTAACAGGAATCAAATTATTTTTCAATTTCACAATTACATTATAAAACTAATCTTTTTACAGATAACATAATTAAAAATATTGCTATTAAGACAATTCAACATTTTTGAAAGATATAAAATAAACCGATTCATACAAAGAAGTATTGTTTATTGAAATCCATTATAATTAAGATAATATCTTAATTTTCATGATAATTGTATTTATTTGACCTAGCTGTTACACAGAGTAACTATAGACCAGAGGTGACACTTTTGTATATCGATTTCATTGCGCATGTGCGAGAAAGAACCGACAAGAATATGGAAACTGCTATGTACGCGTTTAAAAAATTTTTCTATTTTTATTCGATGTTTTCTTCCAGGAGAGGCCTTAAAGTATATCGATGCATCAATTTGAGAATTTCAAATTTAATGTAATTGAAACTTTTCTAATAAAAATCGAAGATCGTAGAGCGAAAAACGAAAACTATCATGAAAAAATAAATAACAGAAAAAAACCAACCACCAACAAAATAAAAAGAAAACTCCCTTTACCACACAATAATTTAAAAAAGCTATATGCGTTTCGAAAAGTACGTTTCTATTTTCAATAGCAAAATTAAACTTGTTTTTGAAACTTTTCTATTTTTTTTATACAAATTTTATTTGGATGCTCTTAAAAATCTTAAATTTTACATCAATAAATGTATATTTTCTCAAATATACATTATTATTATTATTATTACTCGTATTAATTTTATCTCAATTATTATTCATTGTATATTAGTAGTACTACACTATATAAATGACCACTCGAGTATAAACACTTTTATTTATTATTATTTTCATAGTTGTACGGCTATGAATTAAATTTGTGCAAATTATTAAAGTTACAACTTTACTACAACTTTTACGGTAGCCAATTAAACTTTATGAAATACTATTTCATACTATTTTCATCTATGTTATTTATTTTGAGCTGGTGCATATATGTTATAAATTAAGTTAAACATATCGTATTATAAATTTTCATTCAAAAGAGAAGCTTAATGAACAAAGTTAAACGATTTAATTTATTTATTTCTCTTGCACTTTGTAGTAGTACAATTTAATTTTACATTCAATAAAACTACTCTGACTTATCATAATATTTTTATTATTAACCGAAACCAGAAACGGTTAATAATAAAAATATTGTGGTAGGACAGAGAAGTTTTATTGAATGTAAATTTAAAAAAAAATAATCCATGATTAGTTAGAAGATGTTAATATTCGCAAATGATAAATTAAATAATATAGAGCAAATAATACATTAGTATGTAATTAAATTAATGAGGTTAAGAGAAAAGGATGAGCAAATGAAGTAAGAGATTAATATAAAATGGATAAATGTGTATTATTATTATTCCAGAATGTAGCAAAAGGAAAAAAAATGACCTCAATCAAATTAATGTGGGTGCTGGTGTTTTTTAAAAAGAAATTTCTTGGCAAGTTGAAGGAAAATCACACAAGAACGCGCCCACGAGTGTTTTTCTATCCTTGACACAATCAATTACATTTGATATTCCACTCTCACAAAAAAAAGTTACCCAGAATAATCAATAAAAGGGATTGATCGGGAAATTTTTAGGCAAAAGCAAAATATTTGCAATTCAACATTTGAAGGGTGTTATCGATCTTTTCTACGCCTGTTGCGAGTTCCTGCCAATGAATAATTGCTTCGCATTAACTTCCTTTGGCAAAAAGGTATTTTTAATTCCCAATACATTTATTTTTAAATGAATAACTCGATGAATCAACTTGAAACTTTGGAATTCTGTATCCCAAATTATTAATATTAAATAAAATATCAATAGCCTATTTCTAAAAGTTCGTATATTTTCCACTGATAATTTTAAATATTTTTGATGAAGTGAGATTCAAAGAGATTTCTAACAAAGGCAAATGCAACATACAGAAAGTTTATGCAATAAATATTTTAATTAGTTAATGTTATTAGTTCGATTGAATTTTTACACAATCGGATTAAAATTTAAATGTTTTATAAATATAAAAAAAAGTGAAAATGTTTATTGATTAAAAAAAATATGTAAAAATGTTTAATGATTAAAGAATTGCATTACGAATGTAATAAAAAAAGGAACAAAACACAGAAAATGGATTGTTTATAAATTAAAAACATCTAAACAAATAAAAAGTAATTATAATGCCCGTAAATATAAAATAGCTAGATTAATAATGTTATAATGGTATAGGTAAACTTAATTATATTTAGTTTCATAGGTAGTGGAACTGTTCAGTGAACTTTTAATTCATTTTGTGAAATTGCAGTTGTTAGTTGCTAGCTGGAAAGTTGCATGGCTATTACTATATTGCGGTGAAAACTAAATTGAAAGTAAATATCTTTAGGACAGTTTTGAAAAATTATTGAATTAATTGAAATACTTCCCGAAATATAATTTTAAAATATCTAGATAAAATGAAAATCTAACTAAAACTTGCAAAGTTTTTAATTTAACTAATGCAACATTTTCTGTTCTAGGTGAGTGTTGCGGTTCCAATCAGTTCTGGAGATTACATCATTTTATATGAAGGACACGGCTCACTCTTGACACGGGCAACCCCCTCGTGGAGATCCACTTTAAATCTAACTATAACGCAAGGGTGTAATAAAACTTCCAAACCACTATCCCTGTAGGTAGCACAGTAATGATCTCAGGATAGCTTATCTCCAGGAACATTTTCAAGCGTAAACTTATACCTATTCTACTTTGGCAAATATTTTCATTTAAATATGAGAAAATATATAATAACGTGTTTTTTTTACAAATAATTCATTGCTCCAAGCTAGAACTAGAATATTTCTCTAGAGAAAATCTGGACAAATAATATCTTTTTAATATTCTATATTTTATAAATGAACTTACATGTGCATTCTCCTTCTTTATAGATTAAAAAATTGGCAAAAAAATAATTTTCAAGGATTATTATAAAGAAGAAAATGATTTATAAATTAGTTATGGTATTGACGAAACCATTATTTGTAGATATGATGAAGTAATTTCTAAAAGCATATGTATGAAATATAGCCTTATAAAATATGAACATATCGAGATTTTATAAAAAAAAGAAATGTGTGAAGATACTAATGGAATTATTAATTAGAAGAAAACTTGCCGCTTTTTACAGACCTGAGATTTATAACCACCTCTTTTTTGCTAAGGCTTCATCCATTCAAACGAATATTCAGAACAGGTCTTTATCTCTCTCTGTCTCTCTCTCTCTCTCTTTAGAGAAAGTTCTGCATTGGTATTGTCTTCTACGATACCTATATTAGCCGCCTTTGTTTCTTAGTTCTAGTTCTTTAATGCATTTAGGCAGATGAAACACTGCCTGATGAAGCCACTGTGTGGCGAAACAATGTTGCAAAATTTTTTAATAAAAAAGTTTTCAATTGGAATTTAAACTTTTGTTTATTTACACCAGAAATCGACTTTTCAAATTGTCATTGCTAGCAGTTATTGTCGTTGCGAATCTATAATCCCCGAAGTTTCAAAATAAATACATAAATGTTATATTTTAGATGTTCTCAATAAGTCAAAGAGAAAATTAAATAGAAAACAAACAACTTCTATGTTGTTTCACTTTATCGCAAATACTATAAAGAGAAAATTTGTTAATCAACTAATCTTCTTATTGATATTTAATGATCCTCGGTTTATAGAAACTCGAATTTCCGTGTTTCATTTGCATAATTATATATTGGACCTGTTTGATCGATTTACTATTGGGAATAAAAAAATTTCAAAAATATTGTTCTGTAGAATAACAGAAAGTTTCTTACAGTATTTTATATTTTCGTTTCAATATTTTACTCTTGAATGGCATGCACTGGAATTTTTCTATAAAGATATCAATCCACCTGCTTTGCATCTCAATCGCATACCATACCATATTTTACATATTCGACTTTTTACATAAAGCTGAGATAAATTCCAATACAACGCGCTATGTTACATTAACTCGTTTTGCACGTATGATTATCGATTTATAATATATTTATCTGAATAATCGTCGCTATGTTAAAAGATTAGGCAAGCCAAATTGTATTTAAATGAAATGTAATCTATCATTAATTCATTAGCATGTTTGAAGTGATCATATAATTTAGTATAATGATGTACTATTGACTCTATGATTACGACTAGGTATGTGGTTTACCGCATGTAGTTTAAATCCATTTATTATAGAGTTGTCCTGTTGCAAAATTAACAGAGAGCATAATAAATTAAGAAGCTTATTTTGATTTTGTATATAGAATTAAATATTTATACTAATGGCCTTAATCTTTCTTGCAATACCAGGTATAGTATTTCAACTTTTTTAATTACATTTAATGATTTTGATTGTATGTATCATTTTTTTAAACAACAAACAAAGCGTCCATTTTAAGAAAACTAAAAGAATAATATTTCGATATCGTGTATGAATTTAAATAAAGGGAAAGAATTGTATAAGAATATAACTGGATGAGAAGCGATTTTGACAATCAAAAGCAGAAATCGTTAAGGATTATTATCGAGCTAAAATTTAAGGTGCAACTATCAAACCAAAAATAAATTAAAAATTAGTTCAGATCTTTTGTAAAAATATAAAAGAATTAAAAATCTAAAAATAAATTAGATCAAAGAAAACAAGAAATAAAATTGGAAAATAACGAAAGGGGCGACTGATAAAAATAAAGAAAGAGTCCGTAAAATTAGATTATTTATACATTGCAGTTATGCAACTAACTATACACAAACGAATCCCTAAAATCGCATTTTACGGACTCATTTGGGTCATTTTACGGACTCATTTTCTTATTTTACAGACTCTTTCAGAAAAAAATATTGCCATTTTAATGCCATGGTATATAAAAAACTATTTACTAATAAATGTTTAAAAAGTACAAGAGTAAAAAAGGATTAATATATTATATAAAAGTGTAATGAAACAGGGAAAAAATAAATGACATGATAAAAAGGGAAACTCTATTAACATTGAAGTATTGAGTCCATTACTTGATGGAAATCGGTATTTATATTAAATAAAATAGAGTTTTCAGATTTCCGCTGATTATTTATTACCAGTAATACGTTTCGCAGTACCGAAGCTTTATTAAGTTACACAAAATCTAATATTGCAATTTCTACTTTTATACCTTGGGTATTAAATAAAGTAGGTAAAGGGAATAGATTCAGGTAAATTTATTCGTTAAAGAAGATTATAACTGGCACATATATGTAGATTATCTACTTTAAAACGCAATATAAAAATTGAAATGGATAAAATAAAGATTATATAAATTTCATTCACTTAAACATATCTTTTACAATTGAAGTAGAAGTTAAAACAAAATTATTGACCAACTGATTAAAAGTAATTAAATCGAATACATGTTATATGTCTGTTAAAAAATAATCGAAGTGTAAGTTAATAAAGAAAAAAGTTTTATAGGTAAGTTTTATATTACAGATATTTTTTAAATATTACAAATTAACATTTCCGTTATCGATTTATAAATCTTTTCTTTTTTACTGCTTTAGGATTTGAGTCTCCAAATTATTTACATATTTTTCCACGAATTTTTCTGTTCTAGATTTATTTACGTACATATATTTTTGTTAGATCGGTACTTGAATATTAAGTATGATTGGAATACTCTCGTAACAGTAAATGTCAAAGAAATTTAAAGGCAACTCGAGCACGGGGAATATTAAAATATTCTTTATTGACAGATTTTCTCTTATGTTATGCAGTTGATTCTACAAAGGAGCTTTATATTTATAATAGCTAGAAAATTTAAATATACATCTAAGAAGAAGGAAATTATGTTTCACTAGCACTGCACGTATCATGTTTAAATAATATCTGGAGGCTTACAATGTGAAAAAGCAACTAGGTTATTATCATTTATTGTTCCAGAAAGGTGTTGTATCTTTTGAAGTAAAGTTTTCATTAAAATATTGTCAGTCAGACGGAAAGCGTAAATAAGTCTTATTAAGATAAATTTTCAAGCACAATCACAATTCCCTATGGAAAAGCTAAATTGACATATAAAAATTTAGATCGAGATTGTAATGTAAAAATATTGTGCATGTTTAATTTAAATAAAAGGAAAATAAATAATTCAAAAAGTTTTATAAAGTGATTTTCTCATAAAAACTAAAATACTCTGAGAAAAAATTGTTCAAGCTTTATCCTGAGTGTACTTGATTTTATGTGAAGTTAGTTGCTCAAGCGAAAATTAATCATTACGCTTATATATAAAGATTAATTTTAAGTAAAAGAATCTTCTTTTTCTCATGTCGTTTCAAACGATCAAACTCTACAAGAATTTTATTGCTTATTTAAGTTAAATTAAAAATTTAATAATTCCATATTGGAATATTTAGTAACTTAGATTTTATAGTGATGATTTTAGTTTGTGGCAGGGTTCTTGAAAATCGATTTGCTAGATTTAATATAATATAATAATATAATAGAAATTATATTATGAATAATATAATAAAAATAATTCGTTAAAAAAAGATTTATAAATATCATTCCTAACTGTATGAACATGACGAGTTGGAATAAAAAATTGATATTAAAATTTAAATACATTTCTTTTAAAATATTATACAGCCCCGAAGGCCTTTTGTGCTCCCGCAGAGGAATTATGAAAATATAGAAGTAAACTTTTATATTCATCTTTGCATAATGTAGGTACTTAAAGTTCTACAAAACTATTTTAGAGATAATAAAGTTGTATATCTCATCCATAATATTTTAAATGATAGCACTAATAGTGTTGATAATGCTGTTCACGATCCTGTAAATCACTTTACAATATTACCTCCTAACACATCTTGACCAGATATTGCATCACATCACTTGAAACACATAGAAGGAGCATGTACTGATACCTCATGATAACAGCACAGTAAACATACTAAAGTTAGTTGTTTACTTGCAGTTTCACCAAGTTTACTTTCTTTATCTCGAAGTAAATTTTAAAATAACTAGAAGATATTTACTTACCTAAAGCATTTTCATGGATGGAATTGCAAAAGCAAATCAATTTATTTGATTTGAATTGCTTGTTGATACTCGAAGAATCTATCAATTCAATTCCTCTTTTATAAATTTATCTCGGAATTAATGGAAACCTAGTTTCCATAAAAAGAAAACTCGAATAAAATAAACAAGAAATACGACTCGGTCTTTATATATTCATTGATTTGAAATGAAAATATTTCAGTTATTTTTTATTGTGGTTTTTTTAAGGATACGATCCCTTTTATACGGTCAATCGTAAGAGGCTTTTCATAATACGAATAACCTCAATCCACTTACTGTTCTTAATTTATTTATGATATAATCTACTTAATATATTTTTGCACGTTTCTAATAAATCGATAGTTGTTTGTATTACGTAACGACAATTGTTAACCACCAACAAAAGCATTGGCACTTTTAAAGTTAGTTAGATAACACTGACACGCAAACTTGCTCTTTACGCGCCTTTAATGATTTTATTCACAAATACAAATTAAGCGATATGGACACAAGTCATCTTAAATACTTAATTACAAAAATTATTTATTTTAAAATTATTACAGATTGTAATTTACTAATATGCATAAATTATTGTATATTTCTATTTATATGTTCAAAGTTACGTTTAAGCAATGAAGCGCGTATCATTAAGCATCATTCAAGTGATGTAGTGGAATTAATAACATAAGCAAAGTGTTAATAATACTTTTATTAAAAGTTGTTTGAAAGTAAATAAAATTTTTGTAATGTCTAATTTGTGGAATCGTATTTCTTTATTATTCATTTTCTTTTCAATATCTGCTTGTGTATTCATCTTGAAGATAATCACTACATTTTTTTTTTCTTTTTTAGTCATTACGTTTTTATTTAAATCTTTTTGTATTAGAAATTTGGTAATGAAATAATTGAAAAATGTAATTATCTAATAATATAATATAATTAATTCCATGTTACACTAAGATCTACTTCTTCGTGTAAAGGCAACAGAATTCTGAAGATGCAATAAGAAAATAAAAATTAATTTATTAGTAAAAGAATAATTACTAAAACTGTCAAATGGAAAAATAATATTTGCATTATTCTATAAAGGAGAAGACGACTTAAACTAATCAATTTAACAAATTTAACAAAACAGGTGGAGAAATGTTTTGACAAAATGGCTGACTCTGCAGATAAAACTACGATCTGCTCTATATTGTACTTAGTCCACAAAACAAATAATTTATCCATTAAAATTTACATGATTTATTTATTTAGATGCGAAATCTCGAGAGGAATCGTTGAATTAGTTTATTATTAAAGAAATTCCAACATATTTCGCTGTGATCGCAATAAAGTGAACACTTCCTGTACACATTTATGCTTATAACGGAAGTGATTTTCTTGCTCTACTTCAAAATTGAGGAAACATGGTTACGTTGTGTTGCCGAGTTGACGACGAAATTCATATTAATTGCTTTATATGTACAACTACAAAGCGATTTTTATTATTTATGTGCATTAACTGTTGGGATAAAATTGAAATTTTAAACAAATGAAAAGTATAATGGATATATCAGCAAAAAAGAAAATTTTACAATGGAATTACACAAACGAGAAAACTTACAAAATTACCGGATAGTCACGAAAAATTATGCAAGCAATTTGATGCTTCTTTATAATAAAAAAAGGAAGAAAAGTGTTAAATTAATTCACTGATTTATGAATAAATCTGTTCATATTTAATAACCATGATTTCTAGGCATCATGCCAAAGATATAAACTTCATCTTTTCTTATTCATGATTGTATTTGGATTTTCAGTTACTGATTTTATTTATTTACTTGTTATCGTACTAAATTACTTATATATGTGAGTTTGGGATTTCGCGTGTTGATGGCATTCGTTTGTTCAACGAATATTTCCATTGTTTTAACAAGGTAAAACAAATTGATTACATTTTGTCTGACCGAAATTATTAATCTAATCTGTAAATAGAAATTTTCGTTTTAAATATTACACTTAAAATATCGATTAAAGTTATTGCAATTTGCACAAGAATAGATTTTATGAGAATAATTTTATAGTTCTTAAAATGTTTTATGTGAAATCTCGGACAAACTGTTTGGCTTTTGGACATTTCGTGTTAGACCTCACGCATTCCTACAATCAGACTTATAAAAAACTTCATCGATTTCTATAAATGAATAACGGTTCTCAACATGTATTTGTAAAATACAGACGTTTAAATTTTATAACTAATGTTCCGTTAGAAAAATGGTAACAACTTTCTTCTTATCCCCTCCACTCTGCTTACATTTTAAATTAAATTTAAATGGTTACAGGGTTCATTTTATTTTTATAGGTTGGTATACTTTAACAACAAGCTTCATTAACCTGTTATTGAGTGGATAACATAACCTTGTAGCCATCTAGATCATTGTTACAACAAAATAATTTAAAAAATCGTATTTTCTATTTTTTTTTTCTTCTTTTAATGAGACGGACACTTTCCACAGTTCCAACATAAAAAATTCAATCCCGTCGAGTCTCGAACTCCCGACCTTCCGCTTCCCAGGTGTCCCCTGCGCAGGACACCTGGAAAGCGAAAGGTCGTGAGTTCGACACTCGCGGGGATTTGATTTTTATCTTTAATTTAACCGAAAATTTGTATTTAAATCTCCAGAAGAAGTAGTAGAAGTGAGATGTAACAATGGTAAATTGTATGCAATAGAAAGAAATCGAATAAGAAAAAATTTGAAATTGCTTTGGCTTTTATTAAAAATTCTCCTACAATTTTTTCCAAATTTTCGCCTTTCAATGAGTGAAAGTGAGATGTAATGCTGGTGGATCGTGTATGTTAGAAAGAGATTGAATAATAGCATTTTTAAATTTCTTGTTATTTGTATCATTTGTTTTAATTTCACAAATATGTTGTACTTTTTTCCTTTACGTGCTAAGTGCTTTTTATAAAAAATAGGATTTTTATCACCTGTTTACAGCACCACCACATTTTTTCATGTTTTAAAACGTTTGAAGTTTTCTTTTTCCATTGTTCATTTTTTCATATATATGTTTTTAAAAACGTTTTTTAATATCTAAAGTTAAATTGCTTATTAAAGTACATTTTTCTCGGTAAACGTTTTATAAAAAAAAACAGTTTTCATTTACGTAATTAATTATGTACTTTTTTTATACATTAATTATGTATTAATTACAAATGGTATCGTAATCGAATAGTTTGAAAATGCTACACATTTTTCATTTCATAAGTTTGATTAGTGTTTTTTAGCTCCCTTTAGAGGAGTATTTACAAAAACGTTGTTTTGACCTAATTAAAAAAAAAAACTCTGAGAAAAATTGTGGGGAAAATGAAGGTTTTCACTTTTCAGTCCGTAATCCTCAGGGGTTCGTGCAGTCTTTTCTCTCCGTAAGCTCCCTTTTTATGCCACTAATACCAATTCCAACATTGATTTTGCATTAAATCGGCAAATTCGCAATATTAAATATTTATTGTGACCTTCTAGTGTTAATTTTTTAGGAGTGACATCTTCATTTTATTATTTAATCACTTTAAATGGGTTGTTTATTATTATAAAACTTTTAACAGAAATTGCAATAAAAGTTTGATTTATTGAACTTTAACATGATTGATTGTCAGGTATCTTATATTTCCAAACAAAGGGTGCGACAACTTTAAATTAGTTGAAAAGGACGAGCTTTCTTCTTCCTTTTTTATTGCCTTCGAAACTTAAACCTATTGATTTAGGAAACTCAGATTAAGTTACTACAACACAATTTTATTTTTTATTTGCTCGGATTGAAAAGTTGATTTTAAATCTTTTAATAACTTGTATTTTGGCTTTCGATTTTTTGTTTTTATTTGTGGTTTTTAGTATTTTTATTTCTTTATTTGAACACGTCAAAAAAATTTATTTTTGCTCGTTAGATAACAGTTTTGTCTTCTCTTCATCCGTTCCTTTCTGCATTTTTTTATGTATGACATTCTAAATTAGAAGAAACACATTCTAAATATTGCCCAGCTTAACATTTTGCTTTTTATTTCGAAAATTTGGCATTGTTTATTTTAAATTTTAACTTTTCAAAAAAATATGAAGAAATGTGTCGGATAATTTCTAGGAGCAGGAATATTATTGCTAAAATTGTTAATATTATGACATATAAAAAAAATGAAGAATCTTAAAGAAAATGTTCCCCAATACAAATTTACACTTTGTCGGGTGAGGCGCTATTTTTTGTCCAAATTAAAATGGCTGTTTGAAAATACTGTTCCCCGTAAATTCAAAATAATGTTGAAAATGTTTACAGAGAAAAACAATGAAAATTAAAAAACTTGTTTTTCGATTTTTGTCCACAGCAACCGAACTGTGCCCTGACGAAAACCAAACTCAGACTCTGTGGCTTAAGATTTGCAAAGATTATTTGGATGCTCCGCCAGGTATTGTGACTTTATACTTAAAAGTCGTTTATTTTTGTTTCTATATTTCCTCAATTATCAATTTTTTTTTCTGATTTTTCTTTTTGATGTTATTTCTGTCTTTAATTGTTGAGGTTATCAAAATTTCGTCAACGACTTCAAAGCACAAATTGGTTGGGTTTTAATATGCAAGAACAATTAAGTAAGTATTGGAAGTAGTTCAAATTTCAGATTATAATTTCAAAACTGGAAGGTTCGAAACGAAAAATTTATGAACCTTACAATTTTTTTGTTTCTCAGACTTTTGGCTTTTCTTACTACGAAGAATAAAAATTCAAAATTTTAAATTAGATAATAGAGACTTGAATAAATTTGAAAACTTAATGAATAATAATGTAGAAGAAAAGTTGAAGATAAGTTCAAGTAATTTTCTAATCTTTAAACTTTTTCT
Organism: Coproporus ventriculus; assembly: GCA_027574865.2. Taxonomy (NCBI): domain Eukaryota; kingdom Metazoa; phylum Arthropoda; class Insecta; order Coleoptera; family Staphylinidae; genus Coproporus; species Coproporus ventriculus. The sequence continues at coordinate 161,235 of JAODAH020001029.1, read as the reverse complement.
TCTAAATTTCGAATATTAAAATTTTTCACTACTTTCAGGTTCGAATTAAAAACGAAAGCCGATAATACAAAGATCCCAAAAAAAAACAAAATTCGAGAATGAATTAGAAAATGAAATAATCGAAAAATTTTAATTTACCGATTTTAATGTAATTAATCTTTTTTAACAAGCCCCACCCCTTGATAGTGTCATGCTTTGCGTGTTAAAATTTTGTCCACACGTGTTGTTATAGTTAAAGGGAATAAATGAAAACAGACCAGAACTTTTTCATTTCTTTCATTTAATAAAATGCTTTCCTCTTTTGTAAAATATATTTCATAACCAAAACTTAAATAAAATCCTAAGTAACATATTCCACGCATTACTTTTTCTTGGAAAATATTTTATTTTTAGAAATAGAAAGATTTGTGAAATATACATTTGAAAAATCAATTTTAATGCACAAACAGAGCTTTTTTAAATTATTCAGAAAGACAGAAGGTTGAAAACAGGATAATTCATTAATATTTTAAATGATGTAAATAACATTCACAGTTAAAAATTTAAAGGACTATGTCTCGCCTATTTTACATCTACATGCCTTTAAACCCGAGATAAAACCTTAAAAAATAAACTTACATCCCATTTTGTGGATACAAATCATCAATAATTCTAGAATAAATGAATCGCTTTTGTTTGCTTTAGAATATTTTATAAAATAATTACTTAATGTTTTTTTGTGTATTATTATATAAAACTGTAATCCAATTAATAACATTTTATATACATTATATATGTGCGGGTATGAATTTGTTTCTAAAATAATAATAAAACCCCCATAAAATAAATTTATTCAACACAATTTCTGAATATTTAACAGAAATTGAGTTACTCCGGCCTTATAGGGATCCAAAGTACATCTTTTATTTCGTGGTAGTAATAAAAGTTTAATGTCTGCTGTAAATGAATTTAAAATGTTGAGATCGGAATATCAAAATGGCGAACATTACAATTAAAAACGTTTATTTCATTCTTGCGTTCGCATATTTTCACGAAATGTGAAAATATTTTCCTTTTAGTTTATTTATTCCCTTTTTTTAGAGTAAATGTTGAATTGTATAACTTTGAAGAAATTTACTACGTTACAATTTCATTTTAATACACATATTTCTGTATACAACGATGTGTGATATTTTACTACAATACAACACGATAAGTTAATATTCTATTCTAAAATTCAATTCATGCGACATACGACATGACGATACGTGAGAAAGGATCAAAAATAAGAAAACTTTATTATAAGCCATTTTAAGATTGTCAGAGTAGATAGAGGATTTTATTATTTGTTTTATTTTTTTGTAATTGAACAAAAATCAATTTTTCAATATATTAAAAAAGAAATTTTTTTTTAAATATTTAAATATTTCAAATTGAATTTATATGAAGCAATATATAAAGTGGATATTAAGGTGGCTCCAGATGTGCGCTATTTCGTGAATGCCCAGCAATTATTTGCCAAATTCTAAGTATATTGTAACGTCTGAAGCGAACGTAAATCATTTTTGCTCGTTTTATACGTAACGTGTCGGTCTTGAATCGCATTTCAATGTAAGAGAATATTTGCACAATAAACAGCATTTGCCAATATTGAATACCAGAAGTCGCCTTTAAAGTACATAATACAATTCTTATATGTTGTATACTTTCTTATATAGTTCGATTCGATCAGCAAAATTCAATAAAGTGAAATGACATTCATCTGCTTTTGACATTCGCAACTATTGTCTGTGGTAATAATTTCTTTTCAATGTAATTTCATATTGTTTAATTTTAAAACAGACTCGATTTTTAGGGTTCTTTAGATAACTTATACATAACCTAAAAAAATGAATGTGCTTGTGTTTTTATCACTTCTGAATAATATAAATATCTTTAATATGAGCCATTAAAGCCCTAATTATATATTTAACTTGCATGTAGATGAAGAATCACAAAGCCGGTTACACATTTGAGGCAGAGGCAAGCCGAGGCAGCATGAAGCAGCCTCGTTCTGCTTCAAATTTTCTCTGTCTGTTCTAAAGAAACAATTTTGTTATCCGCGCACGAACGCATATGCAGCATGCCTCGGCGCTGATCCATGTGCTCGGCACAAAAATAAATAAAATAAAATGTTGTGCATTCGAAGCAGAGTTAAAATGCGCGTCCATAGCTGAGCACGTAATCAGGCAAGGTCGGTGGTTCCTCACTTTGATGGACCGACACTCGAAGACTCGGGTCGTGGCAGCGCATGAGGCAATCCGAGGCACGTAACTCCGTTCGCCACGCCGTCCACATTAGCCGAACCAAGGTAGAACGAGGCTACTTCATGCAGTCTCAGCTTGCCTTTGCCTCAGATGCTACCATTGATTTTTCATGAACAACGTTCCTGGTTCGATGTCACTCTTGGCTTTATGATATATGTTCCATTTTCTCTTCTTCTTTATGTAAATAGTTTGACAAATTGCAAAAGCAAAACCAGGACACGTTTGATCTCCAAATAGTTCACAGTTAACATCATTGATATTTTCCGATGATTTTCTGATTCGAAGCCATCTACATGATTGACTGGAGTAAAAGCGATCATGGATGATGTGGATATGATGGTCATGGTGCCGAATCGATCAATAAGGTTTTCTGCAACAGATTCGTAAATATGGTCTACATGAATATTGTGTGTACGAATTTGTCGATTGCTACATTATTGTTTACCTTCTTCAATTGAGCGATCAACTTCGCCAGCAGAGTTACCACTTTGTTTAGAAAAATTCGGAATAGGTGGAATAAAAAAATTTAACCTTGTCTGTATTATTATTTATTTCTGGATTTAGCTTCATTATAATAGAGTTACCTTTATCATAAGCGGATTATTAGTTATTCTAAAGTTGGAAGTTGCATTGATAAACTTTATATTATATATCTGTGTATTAATTTATTAACTTTAACAATTATTTGCAAATGTATAATCAAAATAGTACTTTACGTTAATTGGGGATAATAATATTTCGCTTTAATTAAACCCACTCATCATATAATACACCTTTTAGTAATTGCCTGTGAAATACAGATATTTTAGTGCAATTATAATTGTATTTTAGATAGAAAATCGTACAAGTTAAACAATAAAAGTCAAATTTAGAAACTATGCAAAACACGTTTTAAACTAGGATAAAGAAAAATACCAACATTATTATTAAACTTTATATACATATATATTTGCATAAACTGTCCTTTTGAATTAAATCAGTTTAGCTTCTACTAATCTCAAACAAACTATTATTATTAAATATACTCTACTATTATTGTCACATGTTACCTATGTTAAATAAACTGTATGAACTAAAATTTATGGTGTTTACAGTTATAAAAGTAATATTGATTATGATTAATTCAAAACAAAAGCAGAAAATAATTAATTATTTTTTATTAAATTGAATATAATAATTTTTCATCAAAAGAAAATTATTTCTAATTGAAACAACTTGGATGTAAGCGAAAAGTAAATCTTTTTTATTGAGTCTGGATTTGATGTTTGAGGCCAGCGAGAACATAAGAGATATTTTTCAGCTGAAATACATACTCGATTTTTAAAACGATTGGAAAGAAAAAGTTTCATATTTTTTTATATTACCGCAATGTAGTAATGTTGGTAACAATAAAAATTGATAATCCGCAATGTAAAAAAATTTAACAAGAGAAAAAGAAATATTTTAACTTAATGCTTAAATTTAAAGTATAATGTTCAATTATATATTATATATCCCATAATTAATAATGATGTTTCTCTACTTTACAATCATAACATCTCATTATGAAACCCAAACGAGTTTCATAATAGCCCTATATGGCACCTGACTCGTTGTTGGTATTAGATTGACGTTGTGTCAAATTAGACTAACATTTAACATTTGAGAGATAACTTAAAATTTCATCGAAGATCTAAATCCCATTCTATCATTTATGGGTCAAAACCTGTAATCGCTAATTTATCAAATTTAACAATAATTGCATTGAATGTGTCTTTAAATTTTATTAAAAAAATCGTCTCAAAATGTTACAAATCGTCTTAGAAATCTCAAAAAAATGTAGAAAATCTCATGAAAATCAACCGTTATTGTTGAGAATTTCTTGAAAGTATCGAAAACTCACCTGAAAATATAAAAATCGTTAGAAAATAGTCAAAAAACGATCGAGAATAGTCGAAAATCGGATGAAAATCGTCAAAAATCGATCGAGAGTTGTATGAAAATGTCGAAAGTCTGTTAAAAATTTCTAATTCACTTTTGACATTTACACATTTGACATTTTACTTTTGCCATTTTCCCTTTTTTATTCGTATTCATCTATTATGTGTAAAACAATAATTTTAACAATTTCTTCTTCTTCCATTATATTTATTTTAATGCAATTGGACAAAAGAATTTAAATACTTTCCATTAAATATTATAAATGTAATTTTCGAGACAAATGACACAATTTCAACAAAGTTAAAACAAACTTTAAACAGTATGCTTTTAATTTACCGATGCAAAATGAATTTAATTTTCTGCATTTAATTACTTACAAGTTTAATTAAATGTTTATACCTATTGTTTATTCAAAACATATGTGTGACCACTAATAAATGAATAGAACAATGTACTGATTATAAAGCACTATAATTTGTTTTTAACATCTAATTATTTTGAGAACAAAATTTATATGTACAATTCAGAACATTCTCTTTGCGAATAAATAAATTCTTACTCAATAGGATCTATTGATTTTAATAATGATTTATAATTATCGGCATTTTTTCTTCTGAGCGGGATTCGAACCTGGGGCTAGGAGCACAGTAGACAAATAATGTTACCACTAAGCTGTTTTACACATATCATTTTCAAATTTAATTAAATAATTTTGTTTACTTCGAATATTCAAATTGACTTGATTAAATTAAAATAATTAAATAAATGTAAATTAAAATAAAAGAGATTTATTTGTACATTACATTACAGAGAACCATGTTTAATTAATTAAACAACAAGTTCATTAAAAATTCTTTCTATTTTGTTATTTTAAAAACACAATGAAGTTCGGAATAAACATTGCTAGGTTACAAAGTTAATTGAAAAATTTCATCGATATGCAGATGAACGATTGAATGAAAACACATTTCATTGATGTTGCGAATTTATTTTGAATGAATAGCGAGAACAATTTCGAATTTTCGGTAATTAATATTTATATAAAGATAAACAGATTGGCTGCTTCAACTGGTCATATATTCTATTTATCTAAGTTCAGCGATAGTGTGATTGCCTATTCAGAATGTTCACACAATCTATTTGCAACCAAATTTTTAACTTTTTGCAAAATTCAAATTAAATACTTTAATTTTTGTAACCGATCCAACTATTTTGATTATTCTCTTGCAACTTTAGACACATGCCTTAATAAATTGATTCTTTGCTTGAAAGTTGTTAAACATTCGCCCACTTCCACATTTGTCCACATTGTGCATTAGAATGATCGTTCTGTTTTAGATTTCTATTATTCTATAAATACGGCGATTCTGAACGAGTAATCAAAAAATTATTTCCCTGGAAATTACAAAGCTAAATGCATATGATTGAAAAACGTTGCTTTATATTGTTTGGTGAGCACTATTTACTTGTTAGTGTGATGCTTTTATGACTTAACCGACAGTTTTATGGATATATTGTCTACATCATCGGTAGAGTTTGGATTTTATTTACGCGAGATTAGGGAGGATATCAAAATATACATATCCGCACATGCAAAAATTATTTTAAAAAAATATTCACTAACTTGAAATTGTTTAATTATATACAAAACTGTAGAGAAATTATAAATATGGTAGCATAACACCCGAACTTCCTTTTTATCCTACAGATAAAAATCTAGAGAATTTCTTTCTTGCTTCTTTCTAAAAATTCCTCAATATTTAAAATCCTTTTAAAATTATTTAAGAAATTTTTGTAATTTTTCATGAGATATTTTTTTCTAAATTAAATAAAAGTTTTTTTTAATACAAAGCGTCTTTAATTCTAATTGTTTTGTGTAAGTGAAGTAAATTCTATTAAATAGTCGATTGAAATAGACGATGTAAATCTAGGATAAGACACTGTCTCAAGTAATCTTTTATTCATCGTTTCTAGTCAAATTGTATGAAGCCCTCAGAGCAGTAAGCCATTAAATCCAGGGAGATATAAAGTTTATTTGTGATGATTATCACAAACGTCGAATATTAGCTTAATTAGAGATTTGGATCAATAAGGGGAAGGTTTCGGAAATAATTCTCGAAACTTGTTGTGTCGGTGTATTTTATTTCACTACCGAACTGCTTGAAAGCGAATACTTCCCGGGGCGAAATTTAATTGCAGAACTTGCACAGATTTTCCGTACGAGCCTATTTAGAAAAAAAAGCAGGACGTTCGTGTTTTATTTTCACACTATTAAATAAAGGGATATAAAATTGCGAGCTACATTTATTCCGAGAAAAGTTTTGTGAAATATGTTGGCATTAATAAAATTTTATAGCCACCTTTTGCTAGTATATTTTAGAAATGTAAGTGGTGAAAAAACTAGATAGGATAGATTCTAAAGAAAACATCTTGAATGCATGTGCAACCATCCTCGAAGAATCCGAAGATTCCAACGAGGAAAAATGCAAAGCTCTACTCAAAAGAAATACACCTCACATACAATACAATCAAAGTTCAAGCTATATCATTCTCGATCCCGACTTTAAAATATTTACACATTTTTATTCTAAAAAGAAAATTTTTAAGGTTTATACAAGACGTGACAAATAATATTATACCGATACTTATCGATTAACAAGCTCGAAAGTATGTCAACTCATTAACAAAAGAGCTAGACAGGAATTACATCCATTATACTGAGTACGTAAATTTCAACCAAACGTGTTTTAAATTGCTCTCAATCATTTCATTAAAAATAATTTACACTATTTTCAAGTAAACAAAATACAAAATTAATTACAGAGCCGAGCACATGCATTTGCACATATTTCATATTTAAGTTTTTAAAGCATCGTTAATGTATCTTTAAGCAAATATTATGTTAACAGCATTATACGAGATGATGTTCGTCGTGGCGCAAAGGAAATATATCATACATTAAGTATATACATTAAAATGTTCTACAGTTACGTAAAGTTGTACATATCGTATCAGCGAAACATTCTAGATGAAAATTATGTAAATCTAGTCACTACATAATTAGTTACTTTAATAATTATCTGAAATTTTCTCTAATTTCATTTTTGACTATCTTATCTTCCCTTTTCTAAAAAAGAATCTTAATATTTTTTATTCGATTATTAATATACATTTTATATACCAAGAAAGAAGATCTATTTTTCATGTTTTGAAGTCCTCTACACACATAAAGTAGTATGGGATATCATGGCATGTTTATTCAACCCACCAATGTTATTAAAGCTGCAACGATTTTATATTTAACAAAAACCGAAGCTGTAAACTATTAAAAAGAAAATCCTTTCAGCAATCTATGTTCCGTTTTCCAGCTTGAAAGTATTGATTTCTAATATCTTTTTGCTATAACAATATACCACTAGAAACTGTAACCATAAAATTTGCTATAAACAAGCATTACATCACAATTCAACTTCACATACAAATTGAAGATAAAAAACATTGAAACCTTGTAGTTGTGTTATAAATTAAAAGGAAAAAAATAAGTAAATAATTTAAATTGTAATTAAATAATAAAAATACTCTAAGAGTGATGTATTGCTTTCTTTAACTGATGTCATAACATGTGTGTGCGTGTTGGAATTCTACTTAATTTTTTATCAATTATAGTATTTAACAACAATTGGTAGTAAAGTGTTACAATACATGCAATAGATAGTATTGCGTTTTGAGAGTTTGCAAACGGTCGAATATACAACTCTTTTTATTAGAAATTGATTTTATTTTAAATTCATTTTAGTGTTCGAGTTGAGATAATAAAAGAATAAAAAAACTATTGTGGCGTGGAGAATTTGTTAGTTGTTGATCCTTTTCCTTTTTCTATTAATAACTCTTGCGTGTTCTAAAAACAGGTGTTTCAGATAAATGACTAGTTGCTTCCCATTTCATTAATATAAATATTATTTCATTATTTTATCAAGAAATTAATTCCTAACGTTTATCCTAAATGTTATTTCTCGTAGCCTGAAACTATCTTTAGCGAGATGTAAGACGGAAATTAAAGGGGGAAATAGGAAGGAGGTCATATTTACATTTTCTGGCCTAACTTCGAAGGGGAGGAACGTTTCACAACATACAAACCCATGAATAAAAACGGGGGTTGCCTCATTTTCCTTCCGGTTATAGATTGGGCCAACAAAAAACATACATTGTCACTTACAATGATCTATATCAAAAGCATTCTACCACTAACATTTTTCAGTATAACATTGAAATATATATTCATTCCTACATGCACTAAAGTACTAAATAATAATAATACAACGGGAAATCAAATGATATACAACACAAAACATTATGACTTGTATAATAAAAGAAGTCGAAACGAATCAGAGCAATAGATAACTAACTCTTGAAAAGTATTTATTCTCTTTACTTCTTTTATCTTTAGGTTCCTTATTCCACTAACTTTATGAAATAAATTTACATTACTCTCTTTCCATTTAAAAAAGACAAACTGATATGCCTCAGCTAGTAACTTTAATCAACTTCTCATCATCTTGATAATCATTCCGAATGTTGGTTAGAGGCAGCCCTTCTTTATTTTGACTCTTATTACTCATATTCCACTTGAAATAATCTAAACTTATCTTTCCTAGAGAATATATATTTATACGAGAACTGAATGATCACTACCCGCATTATGGAAAGAAATAGATTTTTTTTAATTCTTTACTTATTTTTCTCCGATACACTTAGTCCAAATCTAATTTTTCAATACATTTTCGATTGTTTCGGTTTCAATCGCATAAATGGCAACTTCGATTTCGTGTTTCAAGGCATCAATCGTCTCTGTATGGTTAACGTTAAACTTATCCTTATGGGCTTCCAACAAAAAAAAATCCAACGGCTCTTCAAATTAGTTTATTCTGTCATTGATCTTTTAAAGTCTTATTTTAATTTTTTTTGTCGTAATTCCTCTTTATTTACATCCTTAATTATAATTATTTAAATATTTTGTTATAAGAAAATAGATCTTTATATTCAATTCCAATTTCTTTTCGGTAAAGCATTTACGAGAAAAGAAATTCCCTATTTTCCTATACATTTGATCAAAAGGATATTCGAGTTAAGGATATGAATACCTTATTGTGCTTACTTTCTTATAGATATTCGTTTCTTATAACATGTGTACTTATAACATACTACATAATGCTTTATTTGATGTGATTTGATATACATTGAAACTACTTCACGTAATAATTTTTGAAATATTCTTCTCCGTGCATCCTAGAATGAATAAACATAGCCAATAATAATCTATTTGGAGTTTTATATTGACAACACAACCCCTTAAAATTCTTATAAGGTAAATCGCGTAAGTTTTATAAGACGGTATTGATTTGAGTAAGGTAGACCAAGAAAAAAAGATGGAGGGAAGTGAGAAACATGACAAGAATATGTAAGTTCCACTTCTGACACAGAAAGATGATGGATAAAAACACGGACGTTATTATTATTTCTTTTTTTTTTTATAAACGAAATTTGAATGCGAATTTATTTGAATAATAAAAGTATGCGCACGTGGATGTAATATGGTGATTAAATGTAATGGAATAATGCCAGAGAGACGAAGAAGGAAATTAGTTTTGCTCATGTATAAATAACTTCGTTTAATTTTCCTAAATATTGCTTGTATCAAGTTAAATATTTGTGCAAGTTGAACTTATCCAGTAATAATTTAAATCTTTGTTTATTAAGTTCTGAAAGCGTAGCCTCTGTTTGTTCTTTAATTTATACTTGATGAACTTTTATCACTGTTATATTATAAAACTGTTTAAGGCGCAAATTGCAACTAAAATACAATCTGGAAGGATAAATATTCAAATCTTTAGAGAATGCTTTAAAGTTATTACACACAATATTATCAGATGTTATATTTAATCTGCCAAGATTAGAATGAACTTTTTCTGCGTTAATTTACTTTAATTAGTATTAATGTAATTAGATTCCGAAATAAGACTTAGCAATCTTTTTAGATGAAATATTTAAACAAAAAAAATACTATAAATAATTCAATAATGCAGTCTCCTTGTTATTTACGACATTTTCCCATCATTCAACAAGTTTTTCGATGCCTCAGTGATAGAAATCTCCGGGTCTTGACTTAAAGAAATTGTTCAATCAAATTCGCAATTCCACTTCGTAGTCCAATGAAGTGCCACGCGAAGTATTCGAAAGCGATACATAAACAACATGAAGCAGTTTCCGTAGTTTTAGAACCTCTATTACGGACAATCTAATTAAAGTTATAATTATTTTAATTGAAATTAATACAACTATTTATTGTCGGAGTAAAAATGTTGTGTGCTGTCGCTACGAGGTAGGTAATTGGAATTATAAAGTCAATGAATGAGACATATGGGGAAATAATAAGATGTATTATCTTCTCTTTCTACACTTAAAGAAGATCTTTAATTGTTTTAGAGAAAAAAAGTGGGCATTTAAAACAAAAAGATGAAGAGAAAGAAAATTAAATAGTTTGAAATTTGGAGTCGATTATAACTACAGGAAAAAATTGCCTAATCAGTGAATTTTGTGCCAATTGATTTTAAAATTAAAGAAGAAGACACTTTGTACGGAGTGGCATTTGGATTTGAAATGTGAATCATTTTCGTACAGATTAAAAAGAGAAAATAAATATTTTGAGATTTAGATTTTTAGGTGAGTACTTAACATCAAGGATAAAAATGAAGCAGTGTTGAAGAGTATAATAGACGAAAAGAGAAAATTGTTGATGATCATTACAGGAATTTATTGGAAGAAGTAATTGAAGATGATGCTAAAAGAGAAAGAAGAAAAATGATGGTGACAAATGTTTCGAAAATAGGCAAAATGTGCAAAAATATCTTCCTTAAATTTTATAGTAAGAAGGCTGCGAGGCTATAAAGCATTAAACCTTGCATTGAAACTAACAATAAATTAGTTACTTAACCAAATTAATTTTTCATTTGAAGAACTCACATTTTCTTTCTTTCTAATGATTAAATTAAAAAATATTATTTTAACTTTCGTAGCATTGTTGATCACCAATTAATTGATCTTATACGTTGAGCATTTTCTTATCTAAGAAAAGTATCTGTTAACCATTAACGAAAACGTTAATGAACATAAGATAAGAAAAAGTCGTATTTAAATAACATTATTTTTTCATTAAATCGAAACTTGAAAGAAAATTGATAAGTAGTAACATAGTTAGTTTGGGTATCCAGTTTATTCTGGTTAATTATAATTGTTTTATTTCATATAATAATTATTATTGTGGATATACAAATAATTATCGAGAGTTCTTGCAATTTCTTTGTGATGTGATATATCTGAGTTTGATTTATTTAAGTGTCATATAAAGAGAGCGCTCATTTGGCAGACATTTGTTACATTATTTTAGTTATGCTATTGTCGTTGGACGCGACACTTAATTACCAGAGACCAAACGTTGAACAAGTTAACTTATCAATGAAAATACAAATTAATCAAATCTAATTTATTCAATAAAAGTGTAGACATGACTAGTGAATATATACATCACAATCATCAAATCACATCCAATTGTAATGGTAAGTTGCATCGCACTACAATCAACTTTTCAACTTTGAACCGGTTGGGTGCATTCAAATTAAATTGGAATACCAATTCTTAATACATGGAATTCCTACTATTTACATTTAATACTATTTCCCAATTTTCCACTCAGCTTTCCTCCGTGGGGAGAGAATTTTTATTACATTTCCATATACATACACCTCGCACCCATTTCTTCCCTTATCCTATTAATTTTATTTGAATAAACAAGAGTTGGATGGTGTGTAAATTTTCCCTCGGAATATTATGATCGATATAAGGCGACATTACATACGCTCGTTCTCAGTTGAACATACATCATTATAATTTACTGCTCATTTTTATTATAATTAAAACTCCTTTTATCGACCGCGTTATACATTGTTTATTTGCATCATTAACCCTTTTCTTACAAACCTACGAACCTAAACAACGCGTTACTTTATTTTTCAATTTTCTTCAACATTAATTCACACAACCCAAATCACTTTATGATTTTACAGGATATTGAAAATCAATGAGGTGCTTCTTTATTAATTTTATCTCAATACCACAAAAAATTATTCTTGCAAAACTTCTAAAAGAAATTACAAAAATAAGTTTTAGGTCAGTGTTTCCTAATTCGAATTGAAGTTTTAGTATCTAAACAATCTCATTTAGGTTCAGTTAAATTTTATAACATTACACATATTTTTGACACAAAGATTATCAGACATCAAATTAATTTATTATAAATACTAGAGTAATCATTAGAACAAAGAAAATCAAAAAAAATAAAAAGAACTGATTAATGTTATTATTTTTAAATTTCATTGTGATAACAATAGAAATGAAGCTGATAGCCGCAAATTATCATAGACAGAGTATTAGCTTGAGGGGCTGAGTAAATAATAATAAATTTTATTTTTTCTTTGCCTTGATTTTCCTGTTCAATTTTAAGACTCGAAAAAAAAATGATTGACTCAAACAATTTATTATTGAATAACAAAGAAAATAAAATAAAAAATCTCTCTATTTTATATTTAAAACAAATATTTAATGAATTAATTAAAATTTCATTACTTGCATTGGAATTTGTAGTTATTAATGATTTCAATTACATAATATGCATATATACATAAAGTAAATCGTTAAAATTTTTGTTTAATTAAAAAATCAGTTGAATTATAAAATATTTTAAAAATACTGTGTTATTTGCTTGAAACTGGTAATGGTTAAATAAACACCAGATATGAATTCAATGATGCATTCCCTAAATTATTGAATAGAAATTTAATCACACGAATAACCATAAATGGTTTAAGTTGAGAATTGAGCCCTCTCTATAAGCATTGTGATGCTTACTGGGTCCTATTACTAGTATTCACACGCTCGGTCAAGGCTAATACAACCCTCCCGAACCTACTCATCGTCATTGCATTGGTCAATCCTGATCGATTCCTTGTACACGGACAAAAATAGACACCCCCAACACAATATTAATCTAACATAAACAAAAAAATATTAATTATTCAACGATTCACTCCTGACTTCTCCCCTCCTTCTCTTCAAAATAAAAACATACTTTTGGTTTTTACAAATTGCGAAGCGAATAAAATATTAAACGTCAGATGTTTACTAAAAAGTTTGAAATGGGAAAAACACAGAAATTTTTAAATAATCCCAGGAATACGTGTACCTTTAAAATTTAATCAGAAAAGTTTGTTTTGCTCTTTATTTATATACTTCACCTGTCAGGAAATTTCACGTACATAAAATTGGAATGAAATTTTAAACAAACCCCATTTAATCAAATTTAGACACTTAATTTGTTTGCATTTATTTAACAAATCGATACATTTACATACATATGTACTGTATGCTTAAATAAAAAAATGAAAGCTTTTTAAGAAAAAGTATCCCTATATCTCTTTTTAACAAATGCGAAAAGTTTTAAACAGATTTAGAAGTTTCGTACCTTGAACAAAACAAAAAAAAATACAAAAACAAATTAATATTTATATAACAAATATTTCGTATGCATCTGATTCAAGTATAACACAAAGAAAACTTCTTGCTTTAATACTAAGCAGTATTTAGTTATCAGCGACTTTTTATAATTGAAGCAACTTGTTTTTTTTAATGCTGCTCCTAAGACTAAAACTATGAGAATCATGAATATTTCTATTTTATTTTTAAAATAAAATTAATAAATATCTCTAAAACTCTTCAACGCCATCTTGTATTATAATGTACCCGTTCTATGCATGAGCGTGTGAATACATATAATGTATCTATTTATGCATTTCAGGTAACTTCTATGTACTTTCCGTTAATTGTTTGGATTAAACAATTAATTATTTGTGTCTTGTATATTTACATTGCTTGTAGTTCATCTATAGATAACACTTCAAGGTTTTCAGATGCATTCGCGTGTGTTGCTTTAAATAAGTCCTGGAATTATTTCACATGCCGCTTTCCATTCGAACAACTTTTTTCTTGCTCAAACCGAAACGTAATTACAATGTGGTTCTAACGTGTAAGGCATTAATTATATTGTAGATTTTAATTGGAATTCGGACTGCTTTATATTGAATTTATGGAAGTTCGAAAGCATTTAAAATTAACTTCAATAAACTGGATTCTAAATAGAAAAAGAATGCCTTATTTACTTCAATTATCCTTTTTGTGAAATACAAAGCTCTTTCAGAATTTACAAAGGAGAGCTTTCACTTTCTAGCCAGATATGGTTCACTGAACAAAACATACAATAAATCATACACATAATTGGTTAACATATTATTTATATATATGGGCTTTATTGAATCAAATTTATTGAATATTTTTCATAAAAAAAAATTAAATGAGATATTTAGTTTATTAAATATTGATCGCATTGAAATTAATAGATTATCAGGTTCTGTTAAATTTCAAGAATGCGTTTCTAAAAATTAATCAATAATTGGCTGGTCCGCCTCAATTTGTAATACATAAAACAATTCCTGAATATGTATTTGGCGATAATGTAGTAACATTTAAGACCATAGAAAAAAGCGTTAAAAATAAGAAACATAAATATAAATAAAGAGAAAACAAAAATAATAGAAATAAAACAAGAAGATAAAAGCAATATGGAAATAGGCAAAATGCAATTCGAACAAGTAAAGAGCTTCAAATGCATAGGAGTGCAATGGACCTTAAGAAACAGTACTACAAATATATTATGCTCCAGACAGAGAGAAAGAAAATGTCGATCAATTTGAAAGTAAATGTCAGGCATTTCTAAAACATACAAAAAGACAAGTAAAATAATTAATCCGTGAAAAGCTGCAGTTAATGCCATTTTCTTCAATCTATACATATCCATAAATGCATATTTTGGTAAAAGCCACAATGCACAATATATTGCATGTTATAATGCAAGCAAAATTTACCACATAATTAAACTTTAATGAAATAGTTTCCCAATCAGTCGCGTTGATGCGAAACCTTATATAAACAATAAAACCAAAAGCGCTTTCAATGTTGTATGCATCAGATATGAATGTGCTATTACATTCTTATAATCACTTTAACATGATCTATATATATTTAAATAAAAACAAAAAAAAGAGAGAGAAATAATGTTCAGTTTTCACAGTACATTAAATGCCTATTGTTTATTTTTTATCGTTTACACGTTTGAAAACCACGTGAAACAATCTGTATTGAAATGTTTGAAAAGAGCTTCGACAGCAAAAAGCAATAAATGTGTTAATGTTGCTCTGAAAGCATTTGAAGCAAAATTCGTATCTGATCGTTTGAAATTTAACATAAATGCATTGGGTATAGTAATTTATTTTAATTTGCATAGAATAGAATCGATGTAGAGCTATTTGGTCCCGTAAATACGCAGAACAGAGAAATTGGGAGTCCTACATAACTTAATTAGAAGTTTCCATTTAAATTTAAACCGAGTAAGTATTTACTACCTACCTTACATCAGTTAAAACAAAAGTTATATCATTTTGTGTGTAAAAGTTTCTATCTTAATTATTATTTTACGTTCGTTTCAATTAACTGAGATGTTTAATTGTGTGAAGCTTGCGTGAAATCCCCAATTCTACTTCTTTAATTAACTTACGCAATAGATGATAAGATATTTGGACATCTATTATTATTACAAAAAAAAAATGAAACTGTGGGAATAAATGTGATCCATTTTCTGGAAGTACCTATCATAAGGAAGGTTTGTATATTTTCTTGGAATTTTATATATCTAGGGAATATTGAGGTCTCACTTGAGGATCACTGAGCTTTATTATTTCATAGTTACGATATCCGGATGCAAATTTTATTGACAGTTTACTTATTCTATGGAAAATAGGTTTAACTTAACTATGTACGTACAAGTTCGACTATATGCGCTCTCGAAGAAAAAAGTTTTCGAATTATGCATGAAATAAACTTGGAATCGAATAGCTTCGCGTGCATTCAAGCGAGATGTGAAGTCGTAGATACAGAAAGCTTTTTACTGACAGAAGAGCTTTTTGATGCATTTACGCCCGAGGATGAGAGTTATTCCAACAAACTCATTCACTCCTACTCAACATAGTTCAAACACTATCATTCACCAATAATTACTGTTTACAACACTGTCGAATGCCTCCATCGATTTAATTACTGTGTTCATTCAAGCTAATCATTCCGTTAGATATTGCATTTAAAAAATCGAATAAAATTCGATCATAAAACGGATGGAAATCATTTGCTAGAATCACAAGCTGATATTAATCAAGAGGCATTTTGTAACAGAATTGCTGAAATTCATTTATTTTATCATGATTTTCAGTCAATGCATTGTCGTTACGGTATCAAAGTACAAAGGGATCGAAACCATGGACACTATCGTTATTGGTTATGGAAACCAATTTTATACACAATACCTTGTTTGAATTTTATATGCAATCATTTCAAAAAACCTTTACTTCACATTTTTAAAACTATTATTACAATTACGTCACTTGCATATTAATTATTTTCCAATATCGAGTATTTTTTAATAATAGACACGCACAATTTATATTAGCTATCGGCACTTTAATCATCCTCCAAACCACAATTTAAATTACGGCGAATAATTTAGGCCATTGAGGTCAATTATATTGCCAAATTTGGTTTTCAAAATAATTTCTCTAAAACATAAAGGTTTTAAATTACTTTTTTATTTTACTCCTTTCTTCGGTAATATGTATATTTTATTTCTCTTCTTCTTTTTTCGGTATAGTTCCTTTTTTCTTTCTCTTTTTCCAAAATGTTGTCTTCTATTTTTTGTAGTTTTCCTTTTCTTTCTTGAAAACTTCATATGTTTTATCTACTATTGATCTCTTCTAAAATTACTTCCTTTCCTCTTTTTTAACTTCTTACTTCAGGAAATTTTTATTATTCTTATCTGTTCTTCTCTTAAACATCCTTTCCACTACATACCAAAAATTATTAAATTTTTTTACAGCGCATGATACGAATATATTAAATTAATTTCATATTTCTATTTTTTTTTCTTTTATATAAAATAATTTATATTCATCTTTCAATAATTAAATACAGATGAAAATTGAACAATCACCAATAAATTTATCTGCAAAAAAATTTGTCAATGTTGAGTCAACCCCCAATTATCTAAAAATGATTTGGGTAATATTTACATAATTAATAATTAATCACACATTCCGAATTGTCAAATGAATGAATGATAATAATGTTGAATTATTCTACTTGGAAATATGTAAAATAGATATGGAATTGCAAGGCATATGCCCCAACATATATGATTAGAGAAGTTGAGAACGTGATGCTATTGAAGATTAATGAACCCAAATAGGATACAATTCTGAATTTGGAATATTACAAATTTGTATTTGCATGCATTCCACTTTGATATGCTACTTGTTGGAAGGTCGAATGGTTTATTAGTAAACGTATTCATTTAAATAACAATTCAACGTCGAAAATGAATGATAAGAAAATTATGTGAATAGCAAATAAATTGAGATGTTCAGTCTTGTTTTACAAATAAACAAATTAAATTCGATAGAAATATTTGAATGAGATGATTCGATTTATGTTTTAAATTCAAATTGAGAGCTTTTCTTTTCAATTATCAATTCTTGAAACATTTATTTGACAAGTCTTATCATACTGATTTTAGATATTGCCCCCCCACCACTATCAAATTTTCTTGATTAGGAAATTAAAGTTTTGTTACTGAAATTAGTAGGAAGTTTCATGTGGCTTTAATAACACACGGTATTTTGATAGTGAACGAAAAATTCTACAATGACAGAAAAAGGTCAGTAAATTTTTACTTAAAATAAAAATACAAATATTATAAAAACTACTTTTTATTTGGAAATTATCCAACGTTAAACTATTTTTATAATATTATATTCATTTAAATAAAGCATAATAATTGCAGTAAAACTTGGCATGAATTTCTAATTTATTATATTTTTTATTAAATTAATAAAATTGGCTCTTGTTTAGCTATTATTTATCAGAACATGTCGGCAATTTTCACTATTTAATAGAATATTTACATTATATTCACAGAAATTATCAAATTTAATTTTTGATATTATAATTAATAACAAAAACTTAAAATATCAAGATTTTTGATCAATTTTCTATTGAAGATTAAAACTATAGTCTGGAAGCAAACAACTTGTAAGTAATTATATGAAGATTTTTTTGAGAATTATTTCTTTGTTTCAGGTGAGTTCCAATTAAAAAACAAAAATTATTATCAATTCGAATATGGTATAACTCTATGTAATTTATTTATTTTTATTATTATTAATTTTTTTTTAATGCTGTCTAATATTTTAGGTAGTACTATCGCGGCATTATTTTTTTTTCTAAATTTGTCAATAAAATTACATAAAATTGACACAATTCCTTCGTCGATTTTATCATGCATAACTTTATATACATTTTTAATTCAATACACTTATTATAAAGTTTCAGTAATTACTTTAAGCACAATGAAAATTTAAACAAGCGTTTCCTCTAATTATATCTACATCAACATGATTTTAAAGCCGCAACAAGAATATTACATTGCACCTCATTAACTCGTTTGTTAATATTATCTGCTTTATAGTTGCAACTTCCAATCAATATTTATACAATACCTGTGTTTTATTAGACCATTTATGAGAGAATTAGGAAACATAGCTTCCGGCACCCTAAACATGTGTCATTTTCAAAAGGGATCAGATAAAATCGACTAATAATATGTTGGAACAATAAATCCCAGAAATTTATTATTTTGATTCTTGCTCGTAAAAATAATTGTCATTTGTAGTTTCATGCAAACATATTTGATATCTCGAAATAACAGCGTTCAGATTTTTTATGATTTTAAAAAATACGTTATTTGAATAATTTATATACAATACCTTTTTCACATCACATCTGTTTTATCTATGGATATTTTCTGTTTCCTTCTTTTTTATATATTCTTTTTATTCATCAGTTATAATTTGTAGTTTAGATGGGATTGCATGATTATTTTTAATGTGAAAACTCTGTGACTTGCAAGGTGTATACACCACCTTGACTCCTAAGAACAGCGAAAGAAAAATGTTTGATTTATGGAAAGGTTGGTACTTTCACCCACCCTTTTTTTTGGGCTCGTAGATCACTACTTGCCCTGTATAAACACCTCCATGCCAATCGATCATCCATACCAGAGTTGCATCAAATAAACAAAGCGTGGACAAATATGATGGCGGATTCATTTTCGGCACATCAAATCATCCTTTTATGTCATTATTTTTTTTTTTCAACGCATTTATTAAACAGTGAAACTCAATCAGATTCTTTTCGACTTTATTCTCTGTAGATCGCATGTGTTCTCAAAATAGTATTAAAAAATATCTATGTATATATTTAAATAAGTTGCCAAAATGATATTCAAATAAGCCAATAAAAATGCATACCGGTATGGATCAATACTATTTTCCTAAACATAACTTTTACTGCTTATATTTTTCTCGTTTATAAACACGTGTATCTCTGTTTGATTCAATCCCTTACATTTATTTTTCCTAACAATATGAAACCAAATAGAATTTCCTGGAAATTTTTTTAACAATTAGTTTATTTTGTAATTCCCATGATGGTGACGTAACATTTACACTCTTTCAACTGTAAAATTTGATTAAAATTAATTGGTCTCTTTTTGAACTTGTTTATAGAGCCGCGAAACGTGAACCATCCAATTAAAATAAGCATGAAAACCACCCCGTTGATATCAGATTATACTTGGATTTCATTTTGATTTGAATAACGAAGCAAATTTACTAGATAGAGCTTTAATTGTGAAAGTAGGTTGAAAAAAAAGTAATTAACAAATGGAAAGATGATGGTTAAAAAGTTTTCACGTACATTGGATTTAAAATGTCGAATTTTCTTAATATTTGGAGCGTAAAACTCGAAAGGATTATAACTGAATCAGCAACAAAATGAACCAAACATATTAAATGGAATAGTAGTGGGGAAGGCCTATTATTTTTAGAATTATGGTGGATATTTTTCATATAGACAACTGTAATCCTTCCGAAAAATGTTAACCCCTTTTATTTTATTCCTTGTAATATGAGAATTTTTTTTTTAAAGAGAATTATCTTTTCTTACCAATTGATTACCTACAAAATTGAATGCTTGTCTTGGCAGGGTTGAATAGAATACTGTAATCGTAGAGAAATGATAAGACTGCCACAGTAATTATAAGATTTAATTAAGAAGTGGGAAAGTAAATGTCGTGCTAGTTAGTAACATTAATACTTCCCATGCAACTTGACTTTAAATTTCATTTCAATAACCTCTTGAAAGGTTAATTTCAGTTCAAGCAAATTTCATTATACAAAACGCTAAAACATTAAAGACTTCTTTTGTTAGCCTGTACAAGTTTGGGCTGTTCAAGAAATTTAAATATTGCTGAAACAAAATTAGAAGATCTCATTTTTGTAAACATTTATGCCTATGAACTTTTGAATAACGTAATTCAATCTTTGGAGAGCTTAAATTCTTGAAAATAATTATAAAATGTGCCTAAAATGATATTTGGAGGTTTCCTTGATGTGATTCAAATTCCGTAAAGAGAATTGTACTTATTTATTATTATTAAAATAATTTTTTATTGTCGCATGGAGTAATATGACAGCACTGTGTCGTTGTATTGGTGCAATGGGAGGAACAAGTCGTGTGAGCGCCTTTATTGGTCCACCACCACTTGTCTGATTCCGCCTTAAGTCAAGCCAAAAAAACTTAATATGACATTTGTTGTAAAAGTCATCATTTTGAAACATACTGGAGTTTCGCATGCGGAATCAGAACATATTTAAGTAACAAATATGTCTTAGATAAGATGCAGGAAAAGAAATTGACCTAGTTTTGTTTCAAGTTTGATATATTTTTTGATAAATCCGCATTAGCTATGTAAAACATAAGTAAATCGATATCACACATGTATTTTAATTTATAATTACCTCAGGCAATAAGTAACACCTCTTGCTTGTATCCTATATGTAAAAGAAACGTAATCTAAATTCTAAATTTGATTGAAGCGAACGTTTCATTTATTATAATTTAAGAAAATTACACGGTTATAAATTAAATGGTTTTTTTACGTAATGAAATTCAGTTCTCGTGCCGAGAATGAATGATGCCTTTCAGATCAAATGGTTAAATATTGAACGAGCAATTTACTAAAGATTGAAAAGGGATGGGGTATACATCTATCGTTACTTTTCACGAAGAAGGAATATTAAGGTTTGATTTTATTATTCTGCATTAACATAATAATCAAGAAAATTCCACTCAGCTCAAGATCATTTTCAAAGTTTCTCCTTAGAGAATTGGGATGTCGTAGTATATTAGTTTTGTTTTGTACATAAAATTCCGTTCCTTGACATTTATACATTTAGGGACTATGCCTTCACGCTTCGAGATTCCACAGCGTACACTTCATAATTCATGAATTTACAGTTTTTTCTTTTCAAATTCAATCCCATATGGGATAATTCATTATTGAACCTCTGACCAATAAAAATTGCACTACAGTTAACCCCCTAATTAAGCTTACCCCATCTTTTAATCCACTTTTCCCTCCAATTACTCGCTCAATTTTTTTAATCCTCTAATTATCCCAAATCAGATTTTACATCCCTCGCTCCTTTTTTTCAGATATTCTGAAAACTTAAATCAGCTTTCATGGTGAACTGATGATGCATCAATTATTGATTTGACCGTATTGACAATAATGGGCGTACGTTTGAATTTACCAATTGAAATAAATTGTGAATTGGATTGTAGAATAGAAAGGAATGAAAATGGGAATTCGTAGAAGACCGCATGCGGTTTAAATGGTTGCAAACACATCAAATATCCACTAGGTGCATTCCGAATTACATTCTTTTTGCGTTTGTTTGGCAATTCTTCCTGTTCTTAACAAAACTTAATGTATGGCTAATTTGGTTCATTTTATGTTGTTTTGATGAACTTAAAACAATATATAATTTATAATTATAATTACTGGCAAAAAAATAATAACTAGATTTATTATGATACATTTAAAATATGTACTATTGAAGCAACAGGTACTAAAGAGGTACAAGTATTAAACGAAGCTATTTGGTTTGATACCTGTATCGGTTTTGTACTTGTTGTTTCAATATTATATTAATTGCATCTCTAATGTGTAAGTCTTCTCAGATCTACACATTAATTGAGGTTTCAGAAGACACCTCCCTCCTTGTTCGTGAATTTTTCTCCAAAATCAACACCGTTAGAGTAGATTTATTTTGTCGTGAACCGCGAGATTTTGACCAGAAACGGTCCTTCCAGTTCAGTTTTCTTCTACCACCTCACTTTCGTTGCTAATGCTATCTGTTCTAAAAATGTTGTCATTTACTTATTTGTTTTTGGACTAAACGGTGTTGTTCGGTGTTATCTTGTGTTGTGCTTTTAGTTGGTCAAATCTAAGTAATCAATATTATTGGGATGTAGGATTGTAGCTATTCGCAGTTACGACAGAAGCCGAGTTGCCGGCCTGATTGCAGTTAAACTCCTCTTTCGATCAATTCACGACTCACGACAAAATAGAGCTACTCTACAATTCCTCAACCATCTTATTCCCCTGATATTGAAAAAGACGGAATTATCGAAGGAGTTGGACACCATCCCCAAAAGCAAGTTTCAGAAATGCTTTGGAGATTGATAAAAACGTTGGCAACAGTGTATAATATCCAAAAGGAAATATTTTAAATGAAACAACATTAATATTGATGATTGATTAAAGATATTTTTTGAGAAACGCGAAAATTCTCGTTACTTTTTGGTCAAACCTTGTATTTCATTCGTCCAATCAATGATTTTGTTTTTTTTCTTGTTTCTTTTCTTAATCTGCCTAATTTTCCAGCATAACATGTTTTTATTTTGTTTTGTTGCTCTCTACTTTTTTTCTTTCTGTCAATACTTTATCTCAGTTTTTCTTCTTCTTAAACTCGTCTTATAATACTTTAGATCATCTTTCGTCAAATGAAATTATGTCAAATAAAATTTCGCGAAATAAATTCTTTGAATGCGATAATAAATAATTTTACTTTCTCTAGCGGTTTCTAATAAAATCGCTTTCAATTCTTTATGGGCTTTCACAGTAGTATTTGTGGCATGTTCAGTAAATGGTTTATAACTTCTTTCTGCTTTCATAACGTTTGCTATGCTATTTCCATTTTATGAACAATTACTATGACGAAACTATTTTTTTTTTCTTTTTAAATATTCCACTATTGCATTTATTTCTTAAAATTTCTAACTACTTGTTTTGACTTTTTGACGAAAGTCAGCTAAAATGAAAGTAAAGTTTTGAAATTTACATTAGTTCAATTCTTTAAGATATGTTCAAATCCTAAATAAGTATATAAATGGAAACAGAATACATTGTTATGACAATTGCAAGAAATATTAATTGTTATCATTAAGTGAGAGAGGGGGTTTTCATCATTTCAGTTCGGTACAATTAAATTTCGTCACCCCACGCTGTTATTTACAGAAACATACCAGTAATATTTGGAATAGAGATTCCATTATCCATCTCTTATGCACCTAAATTAATATGGGCTGGCTAATCTATAGCTAGGAGTGATGAAAATGCCGCAAGAAATAAAGGATTTGGTAATAAAATTATGGGCATAAAAGCTTCTTATTGAAAGCTCTTTGCAAATTACGAACCGTTTACAGTAAACATTGTTTTTAAAAGCTCATAATTTACTCATGCTGTTTTTACGACAGTTTTGTTTGCTTCGTCTAGATCGAACTTACTTTTCCATCATTCACTTTATTAATACAATGTAAGGCCTAAAAGGTTCGAATCATCTCTAAAAAAAAACTTGGGATAATAGATAAAAGTTTTTAATGGTATCACCTTTGTTCCCGACTTGAAATAACGAAGTTAAACCCACGATCTTCAAAGTACAAAGACCTAATAGTTAAAATATGCAATTTCAAAAGTATGGAAAAGCTTTTGTGTGAATAGTTTAATCCGTAAGATAATGCCGGTTCAGCAACACAAAACGGCTTTGCAGCTTTCAATGAGATTCAACTTACTCCCTTTTTTTGTTCTGGATCAATATTTTTAAAACCTTAAAATTATTATTGTTATTAGAATAAAAAGGATTTAGAGTAGCTTCTATAGGATTTTCAAAATTTATATCTTTATTGTCTGTCTAAGAAATTATATATCGTGTAGAAAATACAAGAAGAGAATTGATGAGAATGTTCATTACGTTTCTCTTTACTCTGTATTGATTGTGGTAGAGCCCTTGTGGAACCATCATCATCCCATCTGTTTCCGATTGCACAATTATTTCCATTTTAATTTTTACTCATCAGCATAGATACTCATTTGTCAAATCATTGCCGGAAAAAATAGCAACCTTTTCGCAGCCCGGAATTACTACTTTGTATAACAAATTGCTGAAACATTTTTCCTTCAAAATTAATGTACCCCAAAACTCCACTAGCAAATTCGCAAACAAAGTATCTCTCAGGCCGATTTCCTTGAGATAACAAATTACCTTTTCAACTTTCCAACGATTTAAGTTGACGCCAAGTAATGGAGTTAGAAATTGCTATTTTAATCAAACTTAAGGTAGAGCCAAGTATATTACATTATAGCACATTTAACGGTTGCTATCCCAATGGATCAAGTAACGCCGGAACATATCCGTTTTGTATGAGATATTACCCTTGCGTAAAGGATTATCCCGCACGACAAATAACAGCCTTTGGGACTAGGCAAATCATAATAGACTAACATCAACAAACAAGATATCCATTCAGCTGCTTGCAAATTTTCCGCTGAACTATTCACAACTTTATCCTACAACACAAATACAAATACAAATAATTTAGGTGCTGCACTGAATTCAAGAGAATATATAGGACCCTAGAAATTAGACCATTTATTGCAGGAAAGTGTAGGTAACAATAAAAACTAAATATTTAAATTAAGTACTAAATCAACAACAGTTTTTAAAAAAAAAGAAAACAAAATGCTTGCATTCAAAAACTCTTAAAGAATGTAATTGCTTATGAATTAAAGAATATAATTTCTGAAAAACGGTAATCATTAATCTTAAATGACTCTAGTTGCTTGATATTGAATTAGTATTAAAAACATCTTTGTACCAGCCCGTTTATAATTTTTCACAATTATGTCATTTTGTTTTAGGAGATGGCGCGGACGAACAGCCATTTGTCTCCGAAAAGATGTCAGGATACGAGACCAACCTCTATCTCTATTCGGTAAGTAAAATAAAAAAATTAATGTAAAAAAATATATTTTTTCCAAAGATGTTATTTGTGAAAATATCAAAGTCCGCTATAAAGTTTTTTTTAATGTTTTTGAGTTGCCAAAATATTAATGTACTGGTGGTATGTGCAGGAAGAGATGGAGGATCGTCCAAGAATATCCACCCTCATTAGTTCCCTGGCAAATTATTCGAATACCATTCCTCCAGCCTCTTCAGACCCGGATGCACGACCTACCGGAGCTAGCGCAAGAATGGGTACCCTTATCGGTGTTTACTTACCATGCATCCAAAATATTTTCGGCGTGATATTGTTTATTCGTTTGACTTGGGTCGTTGGTACTGCCGGTGCCGTTCAAGGGTTCCTGATTGTATTGTGTTGCTGTTGTGTTACTATGTTAACTGCTATTTCAATGTCGGCTATTGCAACAAATGGAGTGGTACCAGGTGGCGGGAGCTACTTTATGATATCCAGATCTTTAGGGCCAGAGTTTGGCGGTGCGGTTGGAATGCTGTTTTATACAGGTACCACACTGGCGGCCGCTATGTATATCGTTGGTGCAGTAGAAATTGTGCTGGTAGGTACCAGCAAAATTAATTTTGAAAATTCTTCTAACACCTAATTATGTTTTAGACATACATGGCTCCGGGCCTATCGATATTTGGGGACTTTACGAAAGATGCAAGTGCAATGTATAACAACTTTAGAGTCTACGGGACCTGCCTACTCGTTGTGATGGGTACCATTGTGTTTGTTGGTGTAAAATTCGTCAATAAGTTTGCAACCGTTGCTCTCGCATGTGTCATTTTCTCCATTGTGGCCGTATACGTTGGTATCTTTGTAAATATCAACGGAAACGATAAGCTACAGTTAGTATTAAAATTTATCGCATGTACATTTTCATTTTGGAGCACGTACATGTTGATAATTCTTAGCTACATTTTTTGGATTAAAATAAAAATCTTTACAGTATGTGTGTTCTTGGGAAGCGGCTGCTGAAAGATGTTTCTATGAACGAATGTAACAAGACGATAGGAGGAACTCTGTACAATATTTTCTGCAATGCTACAAGTGCCATTTGTGATCCTTATTTTGATAAGCATAATATTTCTATTGTGCGTGGAATTAAAGGCTTATCTTCAGGAGTACTTATGGGTACTAAACGCAAAAACCCAATAATATTTGTTAAACTTTGTTTAAAATTGCTTTTCAGATAATCTCAAAGACAGTTTCTTAGAATTAGGGCAATTCATTTCAAGAGGAAAAGAACTCGAAGATATTGAAAATATTGGACATTCAACATATAATCAAGTGTATGCTGACATCACGACTTCATTTACCATCCTAATTGGAATCTTCTTCCCATCAGTAACTGGTATTATGGCTGGATCCAACCGATCTGGTGATTTAGCCGATGCCCAAAAATCTATTCCAATTGGTACCATTTGTGCTATACTTACAACTTCGACTGTTTATCTATCGACTGTTATTTTATTTGCCGGCACTGTCGACAATCTACTTTTAAGAGATAAGTAGGTTGCTGGACAAAATTCAGTTTCTCAGTAATGTATACGATAATTTTTAGATTCGGAGTATCCATAGGTGGAAAACTAGTAGTAGCGAATATTGCTTGGCCTAATCAATGGGTCATTTTAATCGGATCATTTTTATCTACTCTTGGTGCAGGACTACAATCACTGACTGGTGCACCAAGACTTTTACAAGCTATCGCAAAAGATGGAATAATTCCATTTCTTTCACCATTCGCAGTATCATCCAGCAGAGGCGAGCCAACTAGAGCCTTAATTCTTACTATACTTATCTGTCAATGTGGTATCCTATTAGGAAACGTAGATTACCTTGCTCCCTTACTCTCCATGTTCTTCCTTATGTGTTACGGTTTCGTTAATCTCGCTTGTGCCCTACAAACACTTTTACGTACACCAAATTGGCGTCCTAGATTTAAATATTACCATTGGTCGCTATCATTTATCGGATTGTCCTTGTGCATAGCCATCATGTTCATGACTTCCTGGTACTATGCACTTATTGCTATGGGAATGGCAGGGCTCATATATAAATATATTGAATATCGAGGGTGAGAAAGTTTTACTAATACAAAAGTGTATTTTGATCTAATTCTATAAATATTTAGAGCTGAAAAGGAATGGGGTGATGGCATTCGTGGTTTGGCCTTATCCGCCGCTAGGTATTCTCTACTTAGATTAGAAGAAGGTCCACCTCACACGAAGAATTGGAGACCGCAAATATTAATATTAGTCAAACTTACCTCAGATCTCGTACCAAAATACCGCAAACTATTTGCATTTGCCTCACAATTGAAAGCTGGAAAAGGTTTAACTGTCTGTGCGTCTGTTATTAATGGTGATTTTACTCGTTCATGTAGTGAAGCTATGGCTGCAAAACAGAATTTGAGACGTACTGTTGACGAAGAGCGCGTTAAAGGATTTGTAGACATACTGGTAGCACGGAACGTAACAGACGGTTTATCTCATCTGTAAGTATTTTTCTTTTGTCCTTATTTAACATTTATACATTTTCCAAGCATTTGCTTAATAGAAGTGACAACAGTCATTGATTTAAAAATGTATATTATTTCAAGAACAAAGATAAATTATAGGATTCTGTAATTAAGCAAAAATTATTTTAAATAATTAATTTGGTTTGTGTCTACTGTGGTAATTTGTTTAGAAGACATTTAATTGAAAATTGCGTATTTGTTTTGCCACTACTTAATTATTAGTACCATTAACAAGTTTCGGTTCCGATGGTCATTGGAACTTATAATCTTCTAACATCTCCAAAATTATTTAGAAAAATTCAGTATTTAGAATCTTTTTTTCCAAATCTAGGATGACTTATTGATAATAAAACAGTATTCTATAATATTTATATATTTTTTCTTTTGTAATCTACGAGACTTTTTATTTGTAGAGTCCAAACTAGTGGCTTAGGTGGTATGAAACCAAATACTGTAATATTAGGATGGCCTTATGGTTGGAGGCAATCAGAAGATGATCGTACTTGGCAGGTATTTCTGCAAACCGTCCGCAATGTAACTTCGGCCCGAATGGCTCTTCTGGTACCTAAAGGAATTAACTTCTTCCCCGATTCAAGTGAAAAAGTGGTAGGAAATATAGATGTTTGGTGGATTGTCCATGATGGTGGCCTTTTGATGTTATTGCCATTCTTACTAAAACAACATCGAACATGGAAAAATTGTAAAATGCGAATTTTCACTGTAGCCCAAATGGAAGATAATTCCATACAAATGAAGAAGGATCTCAAGATGTTCTTGTATCATTTGCGTATCGAAGCAGAAGTAGAGGTTGTCGAAATGGTAAATCCTTCAAAATATTTAGATTTTAACAAAAGCCTAAACCTTTCAATTTTAGATGGATAGTGATATATCAGCTTACACCTACGAGCGCACATTAATGATGGAGCAACGCAACCAAATGTTGAGGGAACTTCGCCTAAACAAAAAAGAAAGCTTAGGAGTGGTAAGTAATGAAATTATTTTAATTTTTATTAGTATATAATAATATAATTTACAATAAATTAACATGAATTCCTAACATGCAAGGTGCAAACATTGGTGGATTTCAATGATTCGGCTGAAGAAAAACTGCCTCTGGTAACGCATACAAGTGTTACGCTAGAGCTACCTCATGGTATATTTTTTTTGTGCATGAGATTTTATTAAGTTTACCATTTGTTTGAAATCGATTTACTTTTCCTTCCAGTGTGTTTGGTTGATTGCACAATCTAACTATTCATTGTTCTTTAATTATCAAGCATTTCCATCAATCACCTGTATGTACAAGGCTAAATAGGTAAAACAAAAAACAAACCTATTCGGTTTTCTTCATAACCCATCCCATCTAGATAATTCATGGTCATTATATCATTTAAACCAGATTCATAAAACTCATATTTGCGTGTAGGTACAATCCATTGTAGACCAACACCATCAAAATGATACAAAGACGGCAACGAAAGTACGATTCCAAGAACCCGGGGCAGAAACTCAAGCAGATGAAAACAAGAAAGAAGATGAGCCTTCGAATGAAGTACTTTCATCCTTTATATTTGGTTCGATAGGGTTTCTCATAATTTTTATTTAATATGCAGGTTGCTGTGTCTGAAATGAATGGTGACTGCGAGAACACAATAAAAGAAAAAGAAGACGCTTCCGAGAAGGAACCATTAAGCGACGCCAAAGACTCCGAAGGAGAAGAAGAAAAGAAGCCTAAAACCATAACACCGTAAGAAAGTTTTTCATAACTGAATACTTACTAACTATTTTAATCCCGGACAGGGATTTTACGAAGCCGCATAAACTTTCCTATGTTTCAACCTGGCTTAACACTTTCATAAAAGGATTGATATGCTTAATTTATTAATTATTAAATAATAAATAAGACAAGTTGTGATCTCTTTTATAAAATTCCTAACATGTGAACTCTGCTCTTTGAGAGAAATTCTTAAATTCAACCTGATGATACGTAGTTTTTAAATATATTATTTGACAAATTAGATTAACATCATAAGTCTATTTTGAAACTTCACAAATCCCGTTAAATGACTTTTATTTTGATTTTCAAAAACTTTAGAAAGCATTCCAACAGTAAAACGTGTGGATTAACTTTTTATTTATTTGTTTATAGAGATGAAGGAAATGTGCGCAGAATGCACACAGCTGTGAAACTAAATGAAGTCATTGTAAATCGCTCCCATGATGCTCAACTAGTCATCTTGAACTTACCAGGTCCTCCAAAAGACACCAAGCTGGAAAGAGAATCAAATTGTAAGTTTTCATTCAAGATTAATATGGTTAGTATTAATGTTTTTTTTTTCTTGTTTTTATAGATATGGAATTCCTAGAAGTATTAACTGAAGGCTTGGAAAGGGTGCTGATGGTACGTGGCGGAGGTCAAGAAGTTATCACTATCTATTCGTAAAGTGTAAATTAATAGACCATTTTTTGGATTTGTGTGGCTAAACAGTATTTTAAGAATAACTAGTAGGTTACAGCCTATGGATAGTGATCATACCAAAGAGATACTTATTTGTTCTTCTTAATGTCATAGAGTAATGAAATGAAAAAGGTTTCGGGTATCTGGTGGAAGAGTCAAAGAAATGCTCTTCCAACATATTCCTCTTGGACCTAAGTGATTCTATCCTATATTATGATACGGTGTCAAATCAAAATAAAGATAACTCTGCTCACTTTTCTACATCTTACTGGAGCCAGTAAGTGCATGCAGTGTTATGGTAGGATAAAAAAATAGAATAAGCATAAAATATATTTGTTTTAGAGTAGCCTAAAGTTGCATCTAAGAGTGTACCTATTCATGTAGTTCTGTTATCAAATC
This sequence comes from Coproporus ventriculus, assembly GCA_027574865.2. Taxonomy (NCBI): domain Eukaryota; kingdom Metazoa; phylum Arthropoda; class Insecta; order Coleoptera; family Staphylinidae; genus Coproporus; species Coproporus ventriculus. The sequence continues at coordinate 130,181 of JAODAH020001029.1, read as the reverse complement.
ATAATATTTATATTGAATGTTCTATGACTCAATATTTTACATAACTCTATATTTGAAAATAAAATGTCATTTTTTATTCAATAAACAAATTATTATGTGAGCGATCCAAAATGATACAAATATATGGATTATATATAAGAAAAATACAAATATATAAATATATATAAATATAAGCATACTACATAATTGAGCAATATTAATTAAAATAAACGTTACTATATAAGGTTTGTCAAATTATAAAGTGATAGGAATATTCATGTACAATCTGATAGGAATGATGATGGTCAGATTAAAAGGGTTCGTGTCACACCCACCGCCCTGTGCGTAGGAATAGTGCACTAGTGATCTCATCTAGCCTTAAAGGTACCTTGTTATATTAAATCCTATTTATTTAAATATATGTCTGTAAGTTAGCCATTTACAGCAGATTACGCCATTCATCAACTGCTGTTTGGTGTGTCATGTCTTTAGGCGATCTGTTGGGTGGTATGATAGCTACAAAATGTTGATATTCTATTGCCTGTCGATAACAACAACATATTTACCTTATTCTTCATTTAATATTAGGAAAAACTGTAATTTATACTGAGATTTAGCAGACGTTTGTGATCACTAGTATTGTAAATGGCGCAATCTGTTTTATCTTATTATATGACAATGTGTTCATTGGATAAAAACATGAAAATTATGTATAGTAGAAATTTGCCTAATCATTTCTAAAGCCTAATCCTAAACCACAACTAACATGATGATTTCTTTATTTCTTATACCAAGATAATGAAATTCATCTGTTATTATATTTTTAGAAGTTACAGCTTTCCAGAAAACAAGCAGAAGAAAGAAAATTCTATAATCACTTAAAGAAAGCAGAATAATAATATTTAGGGACTTAAATTTGTCAATTCAAAGGAACATATATGATAAATTAATGATTTAGATATTTTTTGTATTAATCCATCAAAAAATGGCTCATATTCATTTCATATAATGCAAATATTTAAAAAGGAATCAAGAGTGTTTGTCACATCTAGCTTTCAAAATGAATCTTCAGAATGAAATAAGTTTAAAATTAATGCTGCCATTAACTAGAACCTTTTATATAAAACCGAATTACTTTTGTCAATAATTTGTGTTTCATCCAAGACAATTAATTGTTGTGTTTTAAATGTTGGTCCTCAAGGAAAAATCACATCTTTGATTGAGGTAGGCAAAGTTTTCTAGCATAGAAAAAATGAAAAATAACTATAGACCCGATTTTCATGAAACTTAATATCTAAGGGTTTTACACTATTTATAATTGATTCTCAAAATTTTATTATTTTATCTCAAAATTTAAGGATAGTTTATTTGAATCAAATCGGATATCTCGGAAACCCCCCGAACGATTTAAATCAAATTTGCTACATAAACATAATTTTAATAGTAATATAAAATGCACTTAACGAATTAGTCATTAATAGAACGAGAAAACTACTTTATCTACATCACTTTGTATTCGGTTTAAAAATATTCAAAGCCCGAAGTATGAATTAATTGCGCGCTACTCTGCCTAATTGAGTAGCATCTTTCCCGCTGATTGCACCACCACTGTACGTGTTCATTGCACCCCTAACTCCATGCTTTTAAAATTGTTAAATACAATAGGCCAAATGTAAGTTTCTACGAGTAAATTTGTGCGGATCAACGTCTTTTTTACCAGTATAGCGAACGATTTGTACGCGAAAGCTTTGTCCTGCAAGAACACATCTTTGACAAGTTAGCAACTCGGATAATATATTATAATAAATTTTTAAAAATGTTGAATTCTAAGATTCTAAATATTTCGTTTTTAAAGAATTATGTGCACGTTTTTTGCCTCATCTCCGAAACGCGGCAAAGATAGAACAAACCTCATATTGAGTATTCCATCATTTCATTTTGGCACATAACCTTCCTCCTCTCCTATATACAATATTTCGTTTTTACAAAAAAAATACAATGAATGCGAAATAAAGGTAATTGAAACATCCTATATGCCTTTCAAATATCTACAGAATTATTTTTTTATCGCCAAAATAATAAAATGACCTTCAATATTACAACCTTATGAGTTTTTGATTTAATCAAGAATATTATTATACAAGATATATTTAATTAAAAATATTATCTAAAATTCTTTAAGATATCTCCTTGAAATATTTAAAAAAGTAATTAATTTAATTACTATTCGCTAAAAACTGCTTTTTCATTGAAGTATATAAATTACATGTGATTATCATGCTTTTCAATTCGTGTTAATTTAAATGAATATAAAGCAAATGATTACATACTCAATTTTTGAATTATTTTTTGTAGTTTCTGAACTTATGATATTTTGAACAATTCAAATTTACATTTTTTGCCTTTAGAAAGTTTTATTTTCGTTTATCAGATGATTATTTCATTTAAATAAATATGAGAAATTAAGAAATTGATGAAGAAAAATTTGAAATAATTATCCAAGCAATATTTCAAAACAAAATAGCAACATTCCCGCTTAAAATATTGAATTTTTTAGTGCTAAATAGAGCTCTGTAATTTTATTGATTAAATGGTTGCAAATTAAGTTTACAGAGGGCAATATAATCGCAACAGTTTTTGCTCAATGAACAATGACGAAGGGTAAAATAGCGATGGAAACAATTGATAGCTACTTATTCATGTCCCTTTCTAACATATTATATTTCGTATCTATTTACTCTTTCATTTCATGCGCATTGGGGTCAATGAAAGAAAAGCGTTTATCTCTTTCTGTCTCGTGAGATTGGAGCAAGGGCTTTGTCGTTATAAAGTCAATGGAATGAGATGTTTTTGGTATGCTATGATGAAAAACTAGTCGCGTCCGCTGTTCTGGTTTCTTGTTGCAGAACGGCTAACGTTGACTGTAGGTTCTGCAGATATTAAAAAAGTAGCCATTTTTAATGGTCCTCTAGATTTTTTTCTCGCCGGTAGAGGGACTAGACACCTGTCGAGTGACCGCGCAGGTAGTAAAAGTAAAAAGGTGTAAAACAAGTGCAGAGGCAGAAAGATAGCTTTGCGTCTGTCTCAATAGGCCAGAATACAAACCATGGCGGCCACTAGTGTTGTGGTTCTTGATAGAGGAAATAATACAACTTGTACGATTAATTTACATGGTAAGCATCACTTTTATCTAGAAGAAGTTATCAGCTATCCTGCGGTATAATTTTTTTGCCCGTACTCAATTTTCATTCATACTTGCAGAAAAAGCTTCAAAAAAAACATGACATAACCTCAATCTTTTTTTTATTTACATCTAATGATTCCATATAATTAAAGCATGTTTAATGGTTTTTAGGTGCTACAGTAGTTTCATGGAGGGTCAACAACCAAGAACAGCTTTTCGTTAGGTAAAATCATTAAAAATTTTTTACAATAACCACTTGCAATTATGATTTTTTTTTTATATATATAGTAAGCAAGCTGTCTTCGATGGAAAAAAAGCAATCCGAGGAGGGATCCCTTTTGTGTTTCGTAAGTCCATTTAATTAGCTCGATAAAAACATTTTCATATATAATTGTCTTTTTTTTTGTTACTGTCACAAATAATTATAATTACAGGCGTTTTAAATTGTTTGTGTAATGTGTTTTTTTTTTATTTGTGTGGATTTTTAAAAAGGTTTATTTTATTTAGCACAATTTGGGCCTTGGACTTTTGGTCCGCAACATGGATTCGCAAGGATTGTACGTTGGCATATTGAGAAAGCTCCTGAACGTCTTCCAAGTGGTGATGTCGAGGCAATATTCTCACTAATGGATTCAGATTATACAAGATCTATGTGGAATTACGAGTAAGTTTTAATAAATTATATTTTTCCAACCTAATAATTCCAAGTTTAAACATTCGAGATAATTCAAGTAACACACACATTATTTTGTTATAATTTTTTTATATTCACACTAAAATAACACGCTTGTGATAATTGGGAAAGTCACTTTTACCACCATTTTAGCAAACTTATTATAAGTCACTTTGTCGGTTTATGAGGTTAAGAAACCTTTAATTAAAAATTCTGCGAATTTTTTAGTTTTCTTGTCATTTTTCAATTTTGACTTAAAAAACAATTTATATAAGTAAACATCCAAATGTTTAATTTTTCAAGCTGCTATCCAAGGTATCGATCCTGCAACAAGAATGCTACGCATTGTTCTATTAGGCCGATTTGATGCTGTTATTGAGATATATTGATTTTTCTATTTTTTTCTAGTATTCCATTTTTTTTACAAAATGATTAGTAATAAAAGTTTTAAACAATAAAAATTTCCTTAAAGTTAAAAGTTAAAAAATTGAAGGATAAAAATAGTTCTAAACAATTTTTTAACTACTGCAATTTTCTTATATATAGTCGAGACTATAAATTTTAATTACAGAATACTACTTTTTCTTTTAGGCTTTTAAATAATACAAGATAATCCATTAATTGTTTCAAAGCAATTTAAATAATTTACTGAAATGGAGATATTATTGCAAAAATTTAACCTTTATTTATACTTATCTACATTTTGCCAAAGTATTATTACAATTTATCTTACAAATATGTTACATAACAGCTTTATCTGCGTTTCAATTATATTTAGTGTAATTTATTAGCTGATACTGTTTTAGCTATATATTGTTTTTAAACTAATTTTTAATATTTCAATATTTAAATTTCTTGATAAATTAATAATATTTTGTAAATTACATACTTATTTAATTTTTCTTTTTTTTTCAGTTTCCGTCTCACCTACAGACTGATACTTCGTGAAAAAGAACTCCATTTTAATATAGCTATTTATAATCCAAGTAAAGATTTAACATTTAGCTTCAATATGCTTTTACATACGTACTTTAAAGTACCTGATGTGAGACGTTGCCAAATCACAGGTCTACATGGGTGTACTTTTATTGATAAAACACGAGATGGTGCTATTTATCAGGAAGGTAGAGATGTTGTTACAATAGGGGAATGGACTGATAGGGTATATCAAAACACTCCTCATGAACACATCATCACAAATGTTGTATCGGGACGAAAAATGAGGATTCAGAAATATAATTTTCCGGATACTGTAATTTGGAATCCGTGGGTGGATCATGCAAAAGATATGTCAGATTTTGGAGATGACGAATATCCGAATATGGTTTGTGTGGAAGCTGGACATGTATCCAGTCCAGTTATTTTGCTTCCTGGTACAGCTTTCGAGGCTAGCCAAATACTTCAAGTGATGTGAACTATTTTTGATGATTACTTTTCCCATTCCTTCTCCATTCCTGTATTATTTAACATGGGTATTTTATTTATTAATTTTCTTGATTTATTTTTATACGAATGGTACTACTTAGTTAAATTTGTTTTTATTTGACCCAGTGAATAATACAAATGAGGGTTGTGATTGTAAAATTAAAGCAATAGTAAACGAAGAAATAAAAAAAATTAATAATACACAAAAAAAATTTTTTAAATATTATCTTTGTGACATAGATGTTTTGGGACATACTTAAAAGTTGAATTGTTCCAAACCTCTAGCCTTACATGGTATACGACTGGTGTAGTTTGTAGTCTCTGTATTACTTGTGCAATAGTTAATGTGAAAAACAAAATATACTTTTTGATAGTTAAGTTATTGTCACTATTAGATAGCTTTTATCTATAATAAAAGTTAAAAATACTCCTAATTTTTTTATTGTACTTGTTATGGTCCATTAAAGAATCAACGATGGACTACAGTTTATTCAAAATAACTTGAAGGCAAATAGAAATCTAATTAAATAGGACATATTAGTTCCATTGCTAAAACCATAAAAATACAAATCTAAGTATGTAATTAAATTGGCATGTCAGGTAACCAATTAAGTTAATTTTGTCTTAAATTATTAGATTAAAACTTTGAGAAGGAAATACATCCGTTTATTGGAATTATTAAGGTTAGTGTGGAAATGCAAAATATACAGCATGATCAAGCTTAGAAACAACTTTGAAAAAATGTGAACTAAGTTTTATAGAATTTCAGTTCAGTCATGGCATGATTCTTTCTAGGTATGTTGTGTTTTTGTGTAAATTATAATATTTTACAATAAAATTATTAAGTTTATTGAAGAGTTTTTATTTCAAAAATATAATTAAAATAATTTTCTTACCAAATTCTTTTGATTATAATTAAATAATTTTTTTAATTTCAGCACCGCTTCAAGTTTCTTCTAAGCTTGATATGACAAAGTAGATATAGTGCATGTGAATGTGCAAACAACGAACAAACAAAATGGAAAAAATTATCCTCTTAAATGATACCAAAATCTCATTTAGGAAAAACTACAGTTAGTAGGTAGTTATGTCAATTGTCGTTACTTTTAAATATTCGGTATTACTTCTTACTTGAATTAATCATTTGCTGTATTAGTTACTTTGTTTACTTTTGTGGAAATGATTTTTTTTGTTTAGTTTTCTACTAAAAAAAATAGAAGAACTTTCTTGCTCTTCACTTGGAAATAAAGTAAACCCTTTAAAAAAGATGCCCACAAAAATAATAATCATTCTAGTAGTAATCATTACAATAAAAGTAATCATTGTAACAAAAGTAATCATTGTAGTGAAAGTAATTATGGTATCTTGGAGTAGTGAATACTTGTGTGTCGAATAGCAATTTTTTGACATTTCTAATAAATGCATATCAATGAGTAATTGAATGAAACCAATTATAATCAATTATTAAAGGAATTAGGTGTTTCAAGTTATACATTTTAAATTAAAAGAGTATTTAACACCATCGAGAATGTTGCCACACTAAAATAAATTATAATATTGAGTGTTTGATCTAAAGTAGTATTGTCTATGGCAGATATGCACAAAATTCTATTCTAATCTGTTCATCAATCCGTTTTTTAGGTGTAGATAGCATTATACTCGAAAACGGTTCTTTTACAACTCGTTTTTCTTATTGGGAACGTTATGTACGCCAAAATACAAAAGTTTAAGAAGAAATATTGAACATTGCCGACAAAATGCCGGAAATTAGCATACGACCAATTTTGCTGTTCATCTATGGTTTTGAGACTGTCCATAAATTAGCTCCTCTGCAACAGTGGTCATATAATTTAAATCAATGTTAAGAAAAATTAAACCATTAATCCATATAAATTAATAGAACTGAACAAAAGTTTTTATTGATTCATTAGTCAACTGCAATATTTCCCAATATAATAAATTGATAATATTATAAATCGTATTTCTATGACTTGCCATTGTACCTTTTATTCTAAATCGTAATCATTATAATAAATAGAGTATTTTAAATTGCAGAGACCAAATAAAAAAGTTGTGAAAAACTTTTATGTATAACATAGTAGAGAATAAACAGGAAATTGTCATCTCATTAATATTAATTCCAATTTTTAAAGAATGAATTGAATTTAGAATAATAGAATGTAGCAGATTCATTCATGAAATTTGTAGATAAATTGCTTCATTAAGAGTCCACATATCTATTATTCTTCCAAATAAATAATGGAACAAATGTTTTATATTTTAAATACTTTGTTTTATAATCATAATTATAAATTAATCTGCAATTGCTCTTATGTAAATGTTACGTGGGCATTTTTAATGCATTTACATAAACACAGATAGAAATCTTAATCTATATACTAAAGTATTTCGGAATGTATATTCATTCATTTATTTAATGCTATCGAATCTACTTTGAGGTAGTTGAATAATTGTATCTAAAAGTATATTATATTAATTATACTATTTCTCTTTGGAGGTAATCAATATTTTAAGTAGTACTTTTAATACTCCAAACTTCATGAAAACATTCGAACAAATTTTACATAAGTACAACTAACACTTCAGCTACTCTGATCACATTCAATTAAAAAGAATAAACAGAGATTTATCGAAAACTTTGTCCATCTTTTAGATAATTTTTTAAAGCTCAAATAGACGAAAAATAAACTTGCAACTCTTATTCGGAGTGCTGATCTCAATGTTCGTTTATAGTAAACCCTTGAGAGTAAACCCTGAATACTTTAAATCCTATTCACACGAACTTTGAGACCAATTCTCGCAATAAGTGTTGAATTGTTCTTGTATTTGAACCTTTAGAACTAATAGGAGATTGTCGTATGTGAATTGGACACGCATAATTAAATCTCAGATATCAGTTTAAAACTCAAAAGTATAAAATTCTTACAGAAATAACTATTCTATATCCATTTTTTCGATATATTTCATCTTTACTGGGAATAGTGCAATTTATTTCGGGAAAATGAGTTTTTAATATAAATATGTAATGTTGGTTGCCTATCTATTCAAATTGAATTTAAATAACTTCCTGTGATTCAATTAGAAATTCAATCATTGAAAACTATGGAGTACGACTTATTTATTTAATTAATTCTTATTCGAACAGAACTAGTCAAACGTGAAAAGGATAGTGATTTTGTGGATAACATAAGGGCTTTAAGTAATGTTTTGATCACACCGTGTTGCAATATTTCAATTTACTACGGATGAAGGCAAAATAGAGAATCTGTAGAGATTTCATTTTGAAGACGGTCTTTCCTGATCTGATGTTGAATACAAGTGATTTTAATGCAGCATTAACGATGTTATCAATGTAGTTAGTAAATATTAATTTGCTAACAAATAGAACGCCGAATTCGTTGACGACTGAAATCTTCGTTGATGGTTAACTGTTGATGTTGTAATCAAAAATTATATTCCTTTTTTATATTTGATTTACAAAAGATCCGCATCCTTTAGATCAATAGAAATATTCTGAATTGCTTGCATATTTAATGGCATTTCGATTTAGAAGGTCTGCATATAATGAAAGTTTTATCAAAACGGAAATCGATTTATTTCATTTTAATGAGAATTTAATTGATGTGGGACATCTATTATCATTAAAATTACAACGTTTGATCCATTAATTAATTTTACTAAAATTATCATGAAAATAAGATTTTTCAAAAAGTATTTAAAAAAATGGTAATGCAGTTTCAATATGATTTTTATCTTTGAAGGTCGCAGAAACATGGAAAATTAGTTACACAGGGGTTTCCGTGATATAAACATTACAATTCGTCCGTGCGAAACTGATCGAAAGTGGAGTTTAAACTATAACCCCTCCGTAAGGTAATTTGGAATTTCCAAAATAATTTCTTCCTGCGTATTACAACATAATTCGTACACTTTCACTAAATGTATTACGTGTAAAACCCAATTAATTTCTTTGCTTGTATGAATTCTTCTTTAGTCGAAAGATAAAGTTGGTGAAGATATTTGTGTGTGTGATTCTGGAATTTGTCCGAAAGATTTTTTTTTTTTGAAATTCGAAATATTAAATTTGCAATGTAAGTTAGTAGTTGGATCTCACGCTTTGCAAGACCATAACTTGTTAAAAGCTACGCTCTTAAAATGTCACCGTTATGTGCTAAATTTTAATATCTCATTTTAACCGAAGGGCATAACCTGTTTTTACTCATACACAAGGCTCGCTATAAAATTCAAGAACGAAATTATTACGCGCTTTTACGTTTTAACATTCTTAATTGCACGACCATATGTAGAGATCTAGGAAATTGAAAGATGTATGTATGCATGTTCCTTAACAAATTTAAATTTTTACCATTACTTGAATTCCTACAATACAAAATTTAAAACACAAACAAAGAAGAAAATTTTTTAATGGTTATGGGATTCATTTTATTTTTATAGGTTGGCATATATCAACGACAAGCTTCATTATCGAGCTATTGGGTAGATGACGGATAACATAACCTTGTAGCCATCTAGATTAATTTTACAAAAAAATAATTTATTAAAAATCGTAATTTCTATATTTTTTTTTAATCAGACGGACACGTTCTACAGGTCCAATATAAAAAATCCAATCCCGGCGAGTCTCAAACTCACGACCTTTCGCTTCCCAGGTGTCACGCGCGCAATTAGATTTTTTTATCTTTAATTTAACCTGAAAATTGTAGTAGTAGTAGTAAACTTGCATTGTCATTTAATAATATTGCAAAAATATGTAAGAACTTCAAGATTTAAACAAAAGAAATCGAACGTTGCAATAAGTTAATTTTTTTAAATATTTTCCTGAATGTCCTTAAAGAAAAGCATTAAATGTTGGACAAAAATTCAAATTTTTATTTGTATTTAGTAGAAATAAATACATATTAAATGCAAAAAAAGAAACCTTGAGCCAGTTTTGTTTTCTTAAAAGTTGTTTTAATTTATGAACGGTTCATTAATGTGGTAAAAACTGTGAGAAACTACCGGATGATTTTGTTTGATGATATTCAAAAAATGTTTAGGGTGAATGCACTAATAAATTCATTGACCTTTAATTCGCACACCTTCTCCCCAATCAATCTCGATTATATAATTATATAAAAAATATAAATATAACAATTAAACGTATAAAAACGGCCCTGAGCGTTTTATGTAAATTCTATTAGCATTGCTACATTTTTATGGGCAGAAAAATTAACATAAATCCAAAATTATACTTTAACGGAAGAATGAAATGATCGAAAAAAAAAAACGCAAAGTTATTTTCTCAAGGTTCTGAAAGAACTTATAATTATATATTCAGTAATATGGAAACAAACAAAAAATATTTATGTTCCAGTAAATCTCAAACTCTGGGATCTTTGAGATGAAAGACATTTTGTACAGAATAAAATAATTTTCATTTTTTAATCCGTTACGTTAAACGATATTATCTATTATCTTTGGCTAAATAAATTTTTCGTTTTATACGTAAATTTATTAATTTACATTTAAATATTATTTTCCATTAAGCGTTTCAACGATATAATTATCAAGAAAACGACTAAATTATTAAAATTTCAAAGTTGGAATGATGTGCGAGAAGAATGAAGATTTGATTTTATGGATGAGAAGTTGGATGTGTTGATGAAGGTTCTAAAAAGGTTAATTTAGAAGAATTAGAATAAATATTACTTCTAAAATCTAGAAGTTTTTGAGTATTAGTAAAAAAAAAATGTTATTTTTGTTCTGTTTTCAATTATATCACATTCTTATTGAAATTATTCCTCATGAAGTGAAGATTTACAAATTTTTTGAATTGTGTTCTATCATGGGATTTGTTTATCAAATTATATTAAAATGTTTTGTTTTGTTTTGTTGGTAGAAGAATTTTTAAATATAAAAGGTCACGATGAAAAAGGTTGAGAAACACTGCTGTATAAAATACATGAAGGTCTTTCAAGAGTACTAAATTCAGTTCCGCACAGCTGCCCACAAACACAACGCAATATAAAGATAAAATCACTCATTAAACCTACACTTCTATATTTTTTATGTGACAAATTCATCTTTCAATTTTAATAAACCCACACTGTAAATTATTTAATTCGAAAATAAACTACCATATTCATAATTAATTGTAAATTACCAGGTTCGCCCACACAAACTTGAATTTTCAGTCACGCGAATGAAATTTGTATCTTACAGAAGCGACAATCAGATTGTGATTTCATTACCGAAATTCGAGCTTTATCTGAGCCTCATCTACCTTTATAAAACTTAAATGAAAATTGTTATGTAGCGTTATAAGTGTATTTATTCAGTAACAACTTCAAAATTCCGTTATATTTTATTGCAATGCACCGTGCACCTTTTTACTCCTTCCACAGAGTACTATTAAATATCATTATGAAACTAATTCCAATTCAAATTCAATCACAACTTTGAATAAGATTATACAAGGTCAATATTTATTTACACTACAGTTGTTTCTAACAGGAAGTTAAAAGAGGATTCAAATCAATTTTATCTCATAATATCTTTAATATAATATTATAAAATAATTTAGATAAAATGTTAAATAATTAGATACAAAAAGCTGAATCAAGATAAATTTAATTGCTTTAAAATGGAAACAAATGTTTTGTCTGTAAAAATATCCAAAAAGTAATATTCAAATATTGTTTCAAAGCTCACAAATCGAGTAAAAAGCATTTTGATCAACGAGTTAGGAAGGTTGAAAATTTCTTCGAGATTGTTTTTTCGATTTCTGAAACTTGTTCGGTTCCAGACGTCATCCATTTTGTTACTCCATTACGAGGCTGGTTCTGTTATATCAACTGATCTAAATCCAAACGAAACGTGTGCTATTCTATAACGATAGCAGAAATTCGTTGGAGTTTTGAATTGATGCCCCATGCTTTCTATTCATCTGTTTTAACTTCTTCAGACTTGATCTTATTCCAAAATTGAAGAAATATCTCGGAGGATAGCGATTTTTGTCCAAAGTAGAAGTTGTAACAAGACCAAGAAGAAATATTTTATCCGAAACTTAAGAAGAGAATATATTATATGTGCTACGAGAATAGATAAAAAGCGGAAGAGCAACTTTAACAAAAATTGTAGCAAAAATTGATTTATTGTAAGTAAGAAGTCAGAAAAGAAGAAACAAAAATTTTATTTTAAAACAAAAATTGCAACTATTAGTTAATTTTAATAATGAATGAGAATAAAGAAAAATAATTGACCCATTTCCAATAATTCCACCATTCATTTGTCATAATAATTGAATTTTTTATTTTTGATGACGAGAAGATAGATTGCATCATTCTAAAGATTATTCTCCAGTAAATAAAATTTTACACTTTCTACACGACTTTCCGAGAAGTTCCATCTTTCTCGAGTAGCATGCCTCTTAAAAATGTTATTCCACAATAGCAGTTGCAAAAGGTGCAGTTTCATAATATGACATTAAGTAAGACATTTATAATAATTGAAGAAAAATATTAATTAATAATGGACAGCGATATTCTTCAATTAAAATTAATCACATCGGCGGTTGACATAAATCATACGATTCCGATCTATTACATAAGAACAATATTTTTTCATTCGTTCATCAATTGTGCAATTAATTTATTGATTTTTGCGTATGTCTTTCAACTCTAAAATTGTATTAAAGAGAATTAATGGTGAATCATTGAGGTAAAATGACATTCGCATTTTTCTTCCATATCACCACAAAGTATTAAAAAGACAAGTTTAATGCATTTCTCACATCATGCCGTATCTACTGAATAAAATTGAATTGTGAGTAGATAATGCAAATGTATTCCTAGAATTTAAATACAACTTGTTTCTTTCAAAGTACATAATTATTAAAAATTATCGTTCGGAATTCACTTTGTTACATATTACCGTTTTCGACATTATTTCTTATCAGTAGCATTTAAGCGGATAATTATTTTGAGTAAAGGTAACGTTATAAAGACAATAAAATTCGTAATACTTATTGTTAATTTCGCTTGGTCAATTGAAGATTGTATGTGTGTGTGTCTGCTTAAATATGGAAGATTCATATACGATTTTTTTATAGGCCCATTATCATATCCGATGGTTTAGACAGACACAAATACATCCGAAATTTTATAAACGTATTTTTTTATCTCATCTTCAATTGTTCTAGCGATTTATGAATATTCGCATCAATTGGTTTTAATACGCTTTTACGTAGAAAGATCATTAAAAAATTTTCTCTCAAGTTTTCTGTAGTGTTAATGCGAGTGTTTACCTTATCATTGACAATGTAAGTGCTTTAACATATTTACGCGGTATTTACAGAAAAAATATGCGGTACATTCGCTATTGTTTTCAAATCAAATGAGAGTATTCAATATTGTGGTTATCTTTATGATATAATTGTAGAGTTTAAGTAATTTGTGTAAGTAAGGCTAAAAGTGCTAATTTAATGTGCGCCGCAGTTGTGAACTGTGCACTATTATTAATCATTTTTGTAAACATGTAAGTAGGTGCATACAGAATTTACCTCTATCCAAATTGTAATTGCTAAAATTATCTCCTACCACCTGCTATAAAATTTTGGTTGATTAGTTTCTGTATTTAAAAAATGATTTAGTAATTGTATATTGTATCATAAGTATCTACGATAAGCGAAATACTATTAAGAGTCCATGTTTGAGGCACAAAAATGATGGATACTAGACTCTTTTAACAAATTATTAATGACACGAGACAAATTAATTATAGGGATTAAAAGATATGATGCAGAATATGAAATTATTGAGAGCTGAGTAATATATTTTCTGATGAACTCGAGTAATTTTTATTTTTAATTTTCTTGAATAATTCTTTACATCAAATTATTAGTTCCTAATTAAATTGTTATTGTTTAATCTAATGTGGAAAGCTACAATTGTGTTCATCGACCTTGTGATTCTCAGGCGCCATAGTTAACCCAATGGTTTCAATTGGAAATTACCATTCTCATCAAATCTTTCTATATTTCAACGTCGAAGGCAGATAATGTAGTTATTAATGTTTTATTAATATAACTAATACCTGACACTTTTATTGAAGTAGATTTATTGAGTATTGATTAAGATTACACAGCAATCAATTAAAATACCAAGAATGATTGTGTGAGATCGATTGCAATAATAACAAAAAAAAATCTTCTTAGAGAGTTTAGAAACGGGATTAATTGGATACATCACTTTTGTTTAAAAAAAAAACTAAATATATAACTTACTTCCAAAAAATATATACTTAGTGATTTTTTTAAGAGAATAAAACAAAAATTTGGATAAGATAACTTTATAATTTTTTTTCTATATTGTAATCATAACATACTCATTATGAAACACAAACGAGTTTCATAATACTCTCATTATGACACCTAACTTTTTACGTTTCGGTGTTGAAATAAAATTTTTTCAGCCCAATAGTCACTGTCAGATTAATGTTGTGTCAAATGAGACGGACATTGATGATAAATCATCGGTAAGATCGCAAATAATGTACTGTACTTCATCAAAATTAATCTTAATTACTATTCATAAGTGATTGTGTGGAAAAACATCATTTACTTGTATAAAATTTCGGCGGTGCCGCATATACTCGCGCGGGGCGCTTGTTTCCTAAACTTGTACGCGTGCCTTAAAATTTTCCATTATGCAATTTATTGCTTAAAATTCTATTGTTTGTTTATTGCGTTGAATTCGAAGGTCGAAAGTTCCTTATAAAGATGATTTTACTTTTTATGCGATTTTTAAATAATTAATTTCACCTCTAATGCATTTAATTTCATCACAATAAAATTGCATTAAATAGAATATCTTAAAAGTTTAATGTTCGGATGAATAATGGATGGTTGCATGTTAACTGTTAGAGACGCATTACAACCCCAAAAATTGGTCTAATTGTAGTGTACCGATCGAACCTTATGCAGGTGATTCAAACAATTGTAGTGCAATAAAAATTTTGTTTTGTTGATTTATTTTGAAAAAAAAAGTGAGTAGTGTGTGTGTTCTTTTTTCACGCTTGGTTGCAGATGGTGAGACAAACAGGCGCGCAGTTCTTTAAACCTCTTTTATTGAACAGTGGAAACAATTAAACCTGAGAAGGCGCATATATAATAACAATACTAGGAATGCATGAATTCTAAGGCAACAATTTAATGTAAAGCTTGTCATAATTACTTTTATTTATTGTGCACCCAACGCGTTGCAATTTTAATTCTATTTGCGTAGGCGCGTACAAAATATATTCCCATGGTTTTCGTAATTAAAACGCGCGCCCGTCTTTTGTTATCCTTTCTAATTAAAATTCTAATCATCCGATGTTTATTAAAGGACTTAATTTTTTTTCAATTTAAAGAACCATTAAAATTGCATGCGTCTAACATTTAGTTCCCACATATCCTTTGCCTTTTCCGTTTTTTTATACTTTTCTATAATAACACTTAATTTTGTAATAATGGGGTTTCCTTTTATTTTATTCGGGTTCCAAAATAGATTTTTGATTTATTTTGAATTGTTGCATTTTCGTGATGATATATAATAGCGCGACTTCTTTCATTTCTTAACATTACAAAAATATGTTTAATATTATTTAAAAATTTCGTTCTAATAAATTAGGAGACATTAACTGTTTTATGTTAAATATAAAATCTATCACTATTCTTTATGTGATCATGTATAGAAAACATTGTTCTTAATACTTTTTCTATATATTTCTTGTAGCCATAAAGTTTTTATCATAAATTACCTAATTGCGATGCTTAGTGTTTAGTAATCTTCCTTATCGTAGAGTCCGGGTTTAAAATAGTGATTAAAGCAAGAATAATATTAAATAACTCTTAAAATTTTGTTAATCACCAACATGCCATCACACCTAATAAAATTTACTGTAAACCAAAACTTACTAAGTATATGTTAAATATATTCACAGTAGCAACTAAATAATTCTACACAAATACTTATTCCATATGTACAATAATAATAATATTATTCTATCGAATACAGCATACAATATGAAGTCTTTTTTGTATAGCAATCATATTTGTATAGTACATATAGTTATGTTAGTCTTATTGTGCCTAGTTATGCGCATGCGTACTCACTAGATGCTTTAATAAAGGGCTTCTATTACTCAAATTATGCAAAGATTGCGTTTGCTCAGACATTTGCTACTGCGTATCTATTTCTTTAGGTGCAACGAAAGTAACATGCAATAATATAGATCGGAAAAAATATTATAAATATTTATCTATAATATAAACAAATGGAATCGTATCGTTAATGAAATTAAATGTCAATTGAAAATTAATAAGCATTTAAACAAGTTTCTAACGTGGATCATTTATCCATGAACGTTTTCATTATTTTCTTTTTTCATTTAATCTTCTACACCACCACGTTTATAAAGATAAACTTTAGTTACTTTTCTTAATTATCTATAGCCTTCATGTTTCAATTTAATTTTGGATAAACTTCTTCTTTTTTCTATTCTTCTGATTTTGATTATTCTATTTATTTTTCTCACCGGTCATTTTGATGATTTTGAAATACATATATCACATTTTAGAGTACATTTGGTTTTATTTAGTTTCATCCGTACCATTGTAAAATAGTATTGACGTAAATGTTGTTTTAACGAACACATAGAAAAGAGCTTGAGTTAAAATTTTGAGATATTGTGATATGACTTTGCTTCTATTCTTTATAGAGAAGCTACATATTTGTAATTTCATTCAAAATTAGACGGTTAAATTTATAATAAAGAAATGTATTCGACTTTTTTCTTTACTAAAAATATCAATGTTACGTTTTGATTCGTTTAGTATAAATAACTCCATAGTATTGATTGGATGTATCAGTTATTACTTATAAAATATTAACAAATTTAAAAATCTGACATTAGAGCCCATGTTTTGTAAAAATTGAAACTTCATGATTCGTTTAGAAAGAAAAAAGTAACTTAACCCAGGAAGTTATTCATTTCATTGAAATTTGTTTGTTTTCATTTTTAATTATGTGATTGTAATAATTATCCCACCTCGAGTTATTATTTAATACTTTGCAATGAACGATAAGATATGGGCTTTCTCATGCTTCTGCCAATTTAAAGCAGAAGAGAGTCTTTCCCATAGGAACTAACATCAGACGGCATGCGCAGGGCCTTAATTATCTGAGGGTTAAGTGCATAATTTTTTTTTGTAGACGTTTACCTAGTCTTTTCAATCAGTTGTGGTATCAACGTTAGGTGAAACAATTCGTAGTGCGCGAACTTAATAAACCGCAAGTGGTACTCTAGTTCATCTCAAAACGTCCTATCATTCACTTCATTTTAGTTTATTAGTTTAATTCATGCACATTTAGGTAAGTTCTAGTAAATTACTTAATAATCTAATCTCTAATTAGACAGATTGAATTTTTGTACTACAAATTACTTTTAGGAAATGTATCTAACACTTTTCAATTGGTAGTTATTAATTTTCAATTTGATAGTTGGTCCACATTCTAATAGAACCATTAAATTGCTATTTATAGTTACAAAATCATTAATGATTTTAGAAATATATTTGCAATCGAATTGTTATGAGTTTGCAAATTTATAAATGATCAGTGAATATATTTAAATTAAACATAATTGTACATTACTCTATTCATATGAGACCCTTTAGGTTTTACAAATTATTAAAGGCAAATTAGTATTTTAGTTTTATCATAATTTTTATTGAAATCAAAAGTTAAAGTATGTCCACTAAATTCTGAAATTAAGGAGTATGTCAATCAAATTAAAGTTGTAGATTAGTTTCACTTAAAATAAATTCACTTAATGAAATGCGATTAAAAGAAAAGAGGGGAAATTCAGATAATTTAGAAATTCCTTCAAAGCAATCATCCCTTCTTTTTGGAAAATTTTATCATTTCCTTGCAAACTACAGCGGATATATACCGATAAATTAAATGAAAGTAATATATTTTCCTACTTCAGTATAAAATTAGTATCTAAATGGAAAAGTGCGTTAAAAAGTGCCAATTCAATTTTTTTACATTTTTGTTGTGATTGTATAATTACAATTTTACAAATAATGCAAGCAGAAATTAAAGGTGATGATGAATGTGATGAACAAAATTATTTTTTCGTTTGGGTACATCAAATATATTAATTTGATAATACAGCCAATTCCAAATTTAAGATATTTTAATAGTAAGTCAAAGTTTTATTAAAAAGTTGTAAGAATATTACGAATATTTTTATTTGAATTTCGGGATATTTACGAGGCAGGGAAAACAATATTTTTTTTTTCTTTGATAGAATATTTCTTTTTAATTTGTTCATTCGTGGTAAATTAGAACTAAAACCACTTTCCATAAAAAGAAAATAAAAACCTTAAACCAGTGTGTTAAACAATTATTATTAAAAGTAATAAAGCGATCTTTTTGTTATATTTTATATTTAGTGATCCTAAAGAACTGTCAATTTAGCAGACATTACTCTTAATTATCTCAATGCTGCGAATAGAACTTAAAATTCGAAAACAAATTAGGCACGTGTGATGTATAGTTGATGGAAAATATTATAATTAAAATGAATGACATTGTACCTTGAACGACTTATCGAAAAAAGAAAACATATAAAATGTCAAAAAAGTTCAATAGAAAAATGATAATTCTCTCAAATTCTTAAATCGAGCCAAATACAAGCTTGCACATTCTACAAATTTCTCCTTAGAATTTCTTAATTGTAATTTTGCCTTTACATTATATCATCAAAGTAATAACAAGAAAGCATAAAAGATAAAGATGAATGCGTAGCTTTAGAAAAATATATAATAAAATTTACAACAAAGTAAAAAACTTCTACCACTATATAGACTTACAAATTCATTAACTTTTTGACCCGATTCACAAGTTGCATTACGAATCAATGTTTTAAAATACCAAAAAATTATTTTAGATTGATATCAACCTCATAATGGGTCATTCTGTTGATACTTTTCATTAGGTTAAAGGTAACCTTCTAATCTTAAATATTTAGTTATAATAGGAAGAAGTCATTTGCATATATAGCAAAGATGGTCATAGAATAAAAATGTTGTCCTTGTTGTACAAGGAAGCAATTGCAGCGAATTGAAGCCTTGTACAAATACAATTTCAATATTTCATTTGTAATCAAACTAAAGAATAAATTCATTGCACTTGACCATAGGGAATTATTTTTAAGATAAACGAACTAAATAAATGGACAAGTTAATTTTGTTTCTTCATATTATCAATTAAGGGATAAAAAAATCTCTGAAAATTACTTCATCCTATTAATACCTTCTTAGTGTGAAAGCAAAGAAATTTTATTAGATTAACTTTAAGGTCATTGTAGTTACATTGTCATTGAACAATACAAATACAATCTGATGCAGATCTTGTAATTTTAATACGTCTTTTATTGATTTGATTATGAAATATTACATACAAACTATATGAATAGATTGTGTTACATAATCCCCTCTCTTAAAAGTAAATTATGTTTTGCTATTTAAATACATAAATGATTCAAAATGCATCACCCCATCAATTCCTATTAAATATTTATGCAAAGCCCTAATTACATTTTACGTTAAGAAAAATCAATAGCATCAATATGCTCCCTTTCACATAGTAATCATTTATGAAAGGAAATATGTTCCCCCTTTGAAGATGATCATTTATGTTATTATATATTTTTTATTATTATTTCAGGAAAGATGTTAGATTTATGGAAGAAGCAACTTAAATCTGCCAATTTCTCTTTGACATATGATAACCCGAACGTGTTCACTTTATCTCAGGTTAGTTATTTTACAATGTTTCTTTAAAATTCTAGTTTTCTTAATTTTTAGTGGCAAAGAAATTCAGCGCCCAGTATTTTTTATTTAATTTATAGAATATGTATGACAGTATTTTTTATTTGTTCCTTGATTCTTTCGATCGTTGATGAACCAAATTTGGACAAACCCTTTATGTTTCGTTTGAAATGGGTGATCTATTTAACCAATTGGGGTCTTAGTTTTGCAACTGTCCAATCTATTATTGGTGCAGCAATACTTATTAAAAGATTTTATAATAAAGACGAAGGTAATTATTATTAATTTAAAAAAAAACTTTTAAGTTTAGATTTTGTTCTATTTTCTTTTTTACCGATCTGGGTTATCAAAAAAACTGGATTGCAATAATTTTTGGTACAAGAAAATCAAAATCTGATTCTTTATTTATGTTTATTTATTAATTTTGGGCCAAAGAAATGCTAATTTAAAAAGGAAATTCTTTTTTTAGAAAATAATGAAGAAGAGAATAATACTTGTGGTCTGTACAAATTTTACTGGTTAACGAATATAATTGGAACGGATGCTTCATTCGCAATTACCACGTTATATTGGATAGTAATTTATGATGGTATCAATCGTACATTTTTGTCTTGTAATTGTATAATAATGTTTTTTTTTTGCTGCAGCTGCGACAATGCCGTTGGATTACTTAAATATTTTGGTGCACGCGATGAATTCAATCTCTATGCTTTTAGAACTATTGGTGGTTGCACATCCTGTAAAATTAACTCATGGTTATCTATCTTTCAGTTTTGGAGGTGTTTATACCATTTTTTCTGCTGTATACCATCTGTGTGGCGGAACTTCAAGGTATTCACATAATATAATCACATTAGCAAATTAATTCTCTCACATTTCCTAAATTATACTTTATACCATTTATATATAAAATTACATAGCAATATTAAGAATAGATATTAAAGTATTAGTTCTGTTTATATTCTCATGTTAAATTTTAAATAAAGTGAATATGATTTAACATGCCATATTACAGCATAAACGATGGTCGTGAGTTTTATCAGTATATTACCTGAAAGTTTTCTCAACGCACATAATTATTTACTTCGAAAAATTTTATTATTGTAAATACTGACATAATTTTTGAAAATTAGAAAACTTTTCTTTAAATCATCAAAGTATCCGAAATTTTCTGAGAATATCTCAATAATTTCTAAAGATTTCATGAAAAATCAAAAATTGCATAGAAAAATCTCCAAAAATGATTTAAAGAATTAAAACAATAAACAATTTTAAATTAAAAAAAAAAGACTTTCCATTTTCATTACAAAAAATTTCTTAAGAAAATTGTAACCTTTCTCTTTTTATTAATTTTAGGCCATTTTGAATGGAGAAGAATTTCTAGACCATTTTTTAATCAATTAGGATTTAAATAATATTTCAGCAATTGCTCTCATCATAATGTTAATATTTTTTAGGGATGGCCTGCCTTATATTTATAAAGTAATTGATTGGAAGAAACCGATCCCAACATTGTTAATATGCGTTGGAGCAATGTTTTTTATGATTGTGATACACTGCACTACCTATTTTATTTACCGTGCTAGAGTTTGTGTAGCTCACAAACTAATGAAGACTGATGAAGATACACAAATTCCAATAAATGATATTTTAAAAGGAGAAGAAAATGACATAATATCCAAAGAAAGTGCTTGAAATACTTTCCAACCAGTTGATATTTTTATTGTGAACTATGTTTCAAAATGTGTTTGATGTGTTGTTACCAATAATAGTATAATATAAAAGTTCCTTTTATTTATATAGAACTAAATTATTGTTAATTACTTTTTCTCATTTCTTTTTTATCAATATTTCTAACATATCAATTCCCATTTTTGTTAAGGAATAGCTCTTACTCGTTTTTTTTTACAAACTAAAATCTTTTGAATTCATTAAGAATTTTTTCATTTTGATATATTGGAAATTATTAAATTGTCTCAAAGGTAAGTGTGTATTTTATTCGTATATTATATTATTATGTCTGGTATTCAAGATAATTTGGCACCAAGGCATTTTTTAATTTGAAATTTTACTCAATACTAAGGTTAAAATAAATCATTTCCGGTTTTTACATTAAATTCACAATTTTAACACAAAATTTGTTTTGTTTTAATGCAATATTTTCATTCTTAAGATATTTCAAAAATTCTTCATTATTTTAATTTGCATTTTACTAAAGTATAATCTTAATACTGATTTTATCATTGAGGTTTCTATTGAATATTTTCATACTAAATTATGTTAATTACCGCATTTTAATAAATTTGAAAATTTAATTTTGTATTTGTGCAATGTTTTATGAAATTATTTTTACGAATTACCTACAACTTTTAATATTATATGCACGTTTCTTACATATTTTACATACCTATTTCTACTATAAACTTCTACGAATATTTATTTTGTTCACGTTGGTTTAACAAAACTTTTAATAGTTCGTATAAATTCTTGTTCATTCAAAATCGCGTTAATGTATTTAACTTTTCTTAATTTTTATTGTATTAACATATAAACATGTGCAAATATAACTGAAATTTATTTATGGCAATTAACTTTTTTTTCATGAAACAAAAATAAATATGTTTTCTTTAATTATCTATTTGAATTTTCCAAAACAAGTCCATCTTGTTTGTTATATAGGTATTTGTGTTTGTTAAAGTTAGATATAAAATGAAATATGTGCTTGTACTGTCAAAAATTGTGATGTTTTTAATCGCATTATGTTTTAATTTTTGTTGTACATTTTTAATGTTGAAAAAGTGTTATGTCGTACTTTGTGCGAAAACAGTTTGCTTTCGGTGCGGTTCAATAATTTCCGCTTAATGTAATCCATTACTACTTTACTTTATTTATAATTACAATTTTTCTGTGGTGATTTAATATTAAATGAATGTTTATACCTCGTTCGTTTTATGATGAAAATGGCATACTACAATTTTATGAACATTTTTTCTGAGATAGCATAAATTTGTAGGGAATTTCTTGTTGTTAATTGCTCGCACTAAGGAAATATTGTAATGTAAAGAAATGAAAATTATGTGCAAATTTTCGATGAGTAAATTTTACGTCATAATGTCTGAAGTTTATTCACTTAAATTTAAAATTTTACAAAGTGATTGTTGAGGGAATTTTCGAAAGGAATGAAGGATGCGTGATAAAGCAAGTAATAATGTAAAGGGTCAGTTTGATTTATTCTAAATCGAATATGAGTGTGTGTCGTGATTGCGCACCGATTATTATCGCCACTGCAGAAGCTCGTGGTTGTCAGTGGCAAGTGTCGGCAGTTGGTATAGGCACTAGGTGTCCAGCAACGGGTACGAAGACCAAGAGCTCTTACGAGGTAGGGCAAGTTGCAGTCGGGTAGGAACTGTTGGGAACGCCCGAGTACAGTGCACAGATAGATGTATGAGGTGTGCGAACACGATAACCATCAACAAGAACTCATTCATTATCCTAGTCAGCCGGATTCCAATGACTACAGTAGCCATCGGCTCCATGCCATGTCGTGGCGTGCCGTGGGTGAACTAGATTACTGAATTAAGTGTATTTCTAACGGTATGTTTACAATCCTATTTAGATAAAGACGTAATAATGAAATTGAAAGAACAAAACTGGCGTCCTCCTGCTCCGGTAAC
This sequence comes from Coproporus ventriculus, assembly GCA_027574865.2. Classification (NCBI taxonomy): domain Eukaryota; kingdom Metazoa; phylum Arthropoda; class Insecta; order Coleoptera; family Staphylinidae; genus Coproporus; species Coproporus ventriculus. The sequence goes on along the minus strand of JAODAH020001029.1, from coordinate 106,344 downwards.
AACGTGATCGATCTCGCTCTACCACAAAGAAAGGAAACTGCGACCTCTCCTTCCAGCTGCCAATCCGGTACCTGTAAAAGTACGGCAAGAATATTCCTCTCCTTGTCCGCGTGATTCGTGTATGTGTGTGAATTGAGGTCCAAAAGAGCTGCGAGCACTAACACTGGTAACAGTGAGCACCGACCACCGGAACAGTGTGGTACGATAGTTGCGTTAGTGCGAGTGGGAGCGACAAGAAGCGCGATAATTGCAAATCGAAAAGTTGCAAAGATATATCCAGAGTGGAGCAAGTCGGGGAGGTGCCAGGCCAGGCCGGTGGTGCTTGAGCCTTCATCACCGCACACCGGCTCACCACCTTAGCATAGCAACAACATGCATCGCGCGCATAAGTGCAGTGCAGAAGTCCATTGATGCGGAGTACATGTGCGGGCCGCGACCGCGATCTTGTTCCGCGGTCCATCCTTGAACCTGCAGTTTCGGTTACCGTCTCCGTCGCCGGTGGTCAACCCACCGCCTCCGACATGATGGTTTACCCTGATCCCCAGTGGTCTTGCGCTTCTACAACACCCATGTTGCAACTATTCGACGAAGGATATCGTGGTATGTAGCAAATAATCTAAAATTAAAAATAATATAATAAATTGTAATAACACACGCACGTAGTTAAAAATGTTCGCCTGTAATTGTTAAGTAATTTGAACGAGTGTTGAACCGACGAACCTAATATCGACTAATGTCGAATTAAAATAGCTGTCCATTCGCGGTATACCCTGGTGGGAGTAACGTCCCCAGCACATCTCTCATGTTCGCGATATGTAACAGTGGGCGATGTAAGCCGCGAGAAGGGCGCAGACCGCTGCGGCATCTTACATGACATAGCCAGACAGCAAAAAGTTGTGTATGCAGCATAAATTTAGTTTGAACTGTAACTTGGACCATTAAAAGTTTAAAAACTGGCTTCGAGCAGACGCAAAGGTTGCCGCTGAATCCACTGCTACTTTAATCAGCACACAATGCTTTGTTTCGGCGGTCGATCGTTCAAATATGTCCACGGTGACGGTAGTCGCGACCCAACACTGCCGTTAGCGATCACCTGCGCTATTTGCATCCCACCGAAAGTGCTCACAGTCATTGCCCATTTAACCCAAACAAACAATCGGGGAATTAGCAATGATAGGTACGAGCGGCAAGGGAACACAACCGCCACCTCCATCCCCATTAACATTATCGTTATCGTTAGCATCGCCGTCGCCACCACCGTCACCTACGACATCATCATATCAACCCCCAAATTATGCGTTTCCTCTTCTTGCAGTGAATGTCGTCGAAGCGCTACAAGAATTCTGGCAAATGAAGCAGGCCCGCGGCGCTGATCTGCGTAACGGTGCTCTCGTCATCTACGAGTCTGTACCCTCCAACTCCCAACCCTATGTCTGCTACGTGACCCTGCCGGGTGGTTCCTGCTTCGGCAGCTTCCAGGTAATGACTTAAAGCAAACAAAGCTTAACTCGTGTCAACATTACTTAATTTTAAGTTTAAACGTTCACCAGTGCATGCACCTGTAACAACGCGCCAATACAATGTTAATATTGACTTTTTTCCCATGTAATTAGTAGTCGCTAACTGCTGCATTTTTCCCAGACTTGTCCGACGAAAGCAGAAGCGCGGCGGAGCGCAGCAAAAATCGCCCTAATGAATTCCGTTTTTAACGAACATCCTTCAAGAAGAATCTCGGATGATTTTATAGAAAAAGCGGTGAATGAAGCACGATCTTCCCTGGGCGAACAAGAGGAAGCCGACAATCCAAATACTGGGATCGGGGCGTTTCGATTTATGTTAGAATCCAATAAGGGACGTACAATGTTGGAATTTCAAGAGTTGATGACCGTGTTTCAATTGCTCCACTGGAACGGAAGTCTGAAGGCGATGAGGGAGCGACAATGCAGCCGGCAGGAAGTGGTTGCTCACTACTCGAATCGCGCCCTGGACGACGACATGCGGTCTCAAATGGCTTTAGATTGGATCGCCCGCGAACAGGAATGCGCCGGATCTTTGAGACGCGAATTGAATCAGGCCGAGCGCGAATTGGACGCCGCGCGCTTGGCCGGTCGGGAATTACGCTTTCCCAAAGAGAAAAAGGACATATTAGTCTTGGCACATAGCCAAGTAAATGTCAGTTGAACATGTCTGCATTTGCATCTGATGCCATTGCATCCCAGCCTAGTGATACAGCGCCAAATGAACAATGCCCCGGCCAGTCCGACATGTCATTGTATTTTAGTTTTATACAAGCCGTTCGCAATATCTTTAAGTAAGACTGTTTTTTGTTATTGAAAATTATACTTAATGTTAAAGCCTGTCATAATAAAGGCTCACCTGATGTATTTATGTGCTAAGGATCCAAATCCTCACACACTTTATTATAAGATCTCTCGCATCCTTTATATACGAATTAATGGTATTTTACAGCTGATAAAAAAAAACCTTTTTCGCTTGCGATATTTTAAAATTCGTCCAAATTTTAGATATCCGATTGTGATGTGATTAATTTTTACCGTCCAGCAGTAAATATCCAAGTGGGAAAGGCATCTAAAGATTCTAAATCTTCAGTTTTAATTAAAATCGCTATTGCCATTCGTAGTCATACATTTAATTTATAATATATACCTAATTATTTTTCATGCATTGTAGATGTTTTAAGTTATTTTGTATTTATTTCCTCTAAGCGCAATCATCTCACTCATGCTCAATTTACAGAAGAAAAAAAAAACTTATTATTAATTTTATTATCTTGTTTTACCTGCTAAGAAATGGCCATAAAAGTATGCTTTACAGTTAACCAACGACAATTATCCAACGAAATTGTCTCTGCATTTTCGCGCGCGCGCTCTGTAATTTCTTTGCACTTCCTCGGAATATTCATTTGCGTTATTTTTACGCTATTATTATTACTTTTTATACTTACTGCATGCTATTATTAAAATTTATATGTGTTTTTATGTTCTTGCAACATCTGTGATTACAAATATTAAGAAGAAAAAATATCAAAAATCTTCATTAGGTTTTTTTTTATAATTGTAAACTGTTCATTTTTATATTTGTTAAATTTTTATATTGTTGTATTTGATAATAATTAATCTAACAGAAAAAATAAATTTCATGGATTTCTTCTGAATTTTTTTTTTCAGATGGAAATGCGTATTTTCCACTTGAATAGACTCAGTTTGCTTTTCTCGCTCCTTTAAACGGTTGCCATTGCTAATATAATAACTACACAACGGTTTTGTCAATTTCATTTCGCGTTGTAGATGAAGTACTCGTCTTTTATGTACTTAGTACAACGGAGAGCCTGTTTTACGATTACACACTGAGCAAAACAGGTGGTTTGTGGTTTATAAACCAGACGAGAGTTATGCAAGTTTTAAAACCTTACACCTACCATGTTATTCCTTAAAACAATAGAATTGGTGTTGACAGGTTTGGAAAATGTTATGGCCGATTTTAAATTACGACTATTTACAATTAGAGGTGTTTACTACCTCCCACGTCTTTTCAACCAAATGAGACGTAACATGGCTTACCTGGAAATTTTCAAATGCCTCTCACAACCACAAAGGTACATACTTTTAAAATTAACCTGCCCTGACTAATATAATGTGTAATACCAAGAAATGTTTGAATACATATACATTTACAAAAGAAAATGTGAATATTCTTTTGAATTTTATATACTATAATTCATTTTAATTTCTCTACTTTCTTTCATTTAATTTTTTTTAGTGAGAAATATAATTCCCATTTACTTTCTAATTAAATGACTGTTCGATTATAAAAAAAAGCTGAAACTGGTTTATACCTGGACATTCAAGAGATTCAAGTTTTGCAACAATTTATACCCGGAAAAAGAAAAATTCATAAACGAAAATTTAAATTGAAGAAACAATAAGGATGAACAAATGAATAAATACCAATTAAATCATTCACATACTTTTGAAAGTGTAATCTGAATCCATAATCAATCAGTGGTTTGGTTTATCCATTACGTCTTTTCCTTCTTTTTTTCCGTGAATAATTTTGAAAATGCGTTTCTTGAGATCCTCATCAACATTGCTAATTAATACAAAACATTTTGCGAGTTGTGCTGTTATCAATTTAATTTTGACATTCTATTTTTGTGTTTATATATTTATTCCTGACGTATCTTGTTGTTGGTGTCCAGTTGAAGGTTTAATTTCGTGTAAGTTGGCGAAAAGATTATTACATGTATTTGGTATGCTCGATGATTTTTTTTTTTTGTAGAAGACAAATGAATCAAAGAATTCGCATTAAATCTTGTTTTAAAAATGGAATAGGGACTTAAAAGTTGTGTAAATGTTTGCAAGAAGGTCCTGAAGATGTTGAAGATACCTAGAACCCTGGCACCCCACCACATCAACAACTAATTATTATGTGGAAAAAGTGAAGATTATGGATAATCATCGATTTGGTACAGAAAGGTTTTTGTCATAGGTCATATCATTTAGCTCATGCCAAGTAATTTTTTCGAAAACTTACTTTTTAATTAGAACTCGTGGATAGTTTCCATCATTAAATGCATTTATCACTACAAATATCTTGTTTGCTATATATTTCATCTTTGATTACTTAATTATTCAAAAAAACTAACTTCATTGACTTCTAATTTTTTGTTGTCCAGAATTATATTCATATTTCTTTGTTTTTCAATTTTAATACTCTTTTCACTTAAAAAAATATTATCGACAAAATGAAGCAATTTTGATACGTAGCTTTTGTTTATTTGATTTACTTTCTTTTCTAAATTTGTAAATACCTATCTCACTTCTTTTCTAGCTTTAGCTTGATCAACATTTTAATCCAACTTATACAACGACTTTCTTTATTTTTAGATAATCCTCAAATTATTCGCTGTCTTTCAATTTTGTTTCTATTTCTTTTCATACAACAACCTTAGAATTTATAAATTCAACTCTTATCAAATTAAATATATCTAGTTAAGCTTTTTAAAAACTGTTAAGTATTAAATATTTATTATTGTGTGGTCATTGTTAAAAACAATAATAAATGAGTCGTTAATTTTATACAAAATGAATTGGGACAAAGCTGAAATCATAAAATTTATTAAACATTTCTTTTTGTAAGCTCGTCTAACCTATAATATTAATAATATCGTTCGCTCGAATGGACTAATAAAGATGAACACTATAGTAAATAAAAAATGAATCAAATATGAAAAAGAGAAGAAAAAATAGAGATTGTAACTAGTAAAAGCAACAACTATCTTTAACATGTAGGACCATTTAAAAAAAGTATTTTTAACAACGATCCTTCTTTTCGGGATGCAACTTTATCTTCTAATAAATAATAGCAATTCTATTTTATCGAAAGTAATGAATGGTGTTGATGATTTTTACATTTCAGGTAAGTAGATAAAACTCATCTTAACAAACATTTAATCTTTATGCACTTATAATAAAATAATTCCACATAATTTTTCTATTCACAAATTTAACCATTATTGATTAAGAGTTACCTTTGTTTGTTGTGACTAATTGTTAGTAGGATTTAGAAAGTTTCTGCATAAAATTTATGAATTCGATTCTATACTGTAATAACTTGAACTCCTAATATTTACAATTTTAAAAATTAAAATAAAGAGAGCAAAATGGTTGAAAACTAGTAGCAAAGATAGTAACTCTCCAATCGTTGTTACAAAATGTTATCAAAAGCATCAATCTCAAAGAAGTAATTTATTTCATTTGTTCATCGAGGAAGAAATAAGTTACTAAATTAATTTTTTCAACTATCATTCCATATTTGAGATTCTTTTCCTATTATCCGCCTCTTTTTGTTTGAAATAATTATGCGCATATTGTTTAAATACTGAAATATAAGTAGACTATTTTTGGAATCTATCTCATAAAAGATTCTAGACTTTCTAAATGTTGCTTGTTTGTGTTTAAAATTAAACATACTTAAATGATTAATTATCACATTCATAAATTTATTTTTGGGAATCTTCGATAACAATTTTTTGAGCATTTTTGATATGATTAAAGAAGTAAATATTATTTAAAGATTTAAAAAAATCTGACTATGCATACATATATACATGGAAATAACAAATTTTATCTAATCTACAATTATAAATACTTAATTACTATAATATTTTTTAATTGTGATGTTTTAATTGGGAGCATTTGAATAAAATTTATAATTCCTAAAGCAATTTGTGTAAATATTTCAATTGGGTGCGGTTGGTGCAAATTTAAAAATTAATTATAACAGGTTTATTATGTTGGTAATAAATTCGAATTCATCTTGTGCGAAGTGGCTCCATCTATGAATACAAAAATGCAAGTGACTTGATCCGCCCCCTCCTGTAATCAGTATCCATCAGAAATATTTACGATCAAAAGCAAGTTCTAAACGTTTTCACTTCTTTCCAATTTAATTTGGGAAAAATTCAGTCGTATTTCGTTCAAATTCACCAGGACAACACAAACGAAATGCTAACAGAATGCTATCAGTGTAACGAAATGTCTTGAACAAAGTGGCCAGGTTAAAGGTTCGCATTTTTCTAAAGGAATGGAAGAGGAATAAATCATGACTGTCGATTTCAATGATTACTTTTGGGTAAGTTCAATAATTATTACCATCCTCAATTCTCATTCATGAAAACACCTTAAAAATTCATTTCATTATGTAAGGTTATGTTCCTTGTAATTTAATAAAGTTAACCTATGAATTGGCGGATTAATTGGTTCAATTTGGCGTCAATAATAGGAAGGGGTTCATATTCTTTAATTAAATCTAATTTGAAACAATGGGAACTGAATTGTAGGGTCAGGAATTTTCCAGTTCGTATGTCAGTTTTCTGTTTTATGATTAATATCCCACTTTATTGTTTATTTGATGTGTAAATGTTGTAAAGTAATTTAGTTGTTTCATATATTTTGGTATCAGTGTGTTAATCAAAGTAATAATGTTAATTACTTGATTAGACCAGTCATACGAGTTTTTTTAACCCTACAATGTATAGATTTATATATGCATCATACATTCTTTATTAGTTTTTTTTTATATATTGTAGTTTTGTCTGTTTGATATTTTATAACTAACCAGAAAATTTCATAGAAATATATTTAAAAATTGATCTTTTTAGTTTGCTGAAGTATATTGATTATGTTTTGTAGTAATGCAGATCATAATGTACATTTTTTAGTGTAATATTCATCCATTAATTTTTTTTAGGTCATTATGAATGCTTTTTAGTAGCAGTATCATATTATGGAAAAGTTGCATTTAAATAAATATAAACTAGTTAAACCAGCAACCAAATAAACTGTTTAATTATAGGTTGTATTGTCATCATTCAGTTTTGGGAAGTCTGCAATAAGTTGCCATATAACATCTGGCTCAGTTTCTTTCATTTTTTAAACTACAATGGAGACAAATTAATATAGGAGCACATAAACACAGTTACTACACGTTTGTTAAATATACGTGAATGTGTTATTCCACCAGTAGTAGGTCTGGACCTATGAACGGTTGTGACTCGTGTGTTAAATTTTTAACAGCTCTCAAGTTATTTCATCTCTCGTGTATATAGACTGTTTCAAATTAAACTCTAAGCCCAAAATGGCGATTTCTAACTGCAATAAAATTAGGGGCTGATTTACTCTTATCAAATCTTATCATGTTTTACGTTAATTAATTAGCTGATCATTTGATTAATTTTAAATTAGGGCTGTGTGAATATTACGACATGCTGCACCTAATAATCTTATCAGATTATTGAAAATAATTTTTGTTTTCTTTTTATTTTCAGTTTGATATTGAAAGTGTTATTTTTCATTTTAATTTATAATAGTGTCGTAACTTAGAGCAGTAATAAAAATTAGTCAGGTTCTGCTTCATTTTTTCCTTTATTCAGCTCTAAATATGTATCTGATATTAAAGTAGTAAAGAACAACTTCAATCATCGGAAATATTTTTGACCCCACTTGATTACATTTAAATCCTTTACAACCATTTCATTAGAAAATCCATAAATACCTAAAAATTAAGTAATTTTTTATTATAACTCAAAATCTAATTAGATTTTTGCAAAAATAACATCAAAAATAAATTTATAAAAGTTTTAGTTTAGTATATGCTGAAAATTTGGTTGTGTTCTTTCAATTCTGAAAGGAGTTGAGGAGGCTGGTTTCTGAATTTGGAACACCGAATATATTCCCTTTTTCCTTCAAGCTTGAAGTGGGAAAGGTTTAGACTTAAACATTTCTCTAAAGCACGTCCAAACATTTTCGACTAGATTAAGCTCAAGACTTCATACAAGGCAGAAATTTCCATTCCATTCAAATACTCATTGATGACTCTAGCCACATGACTACTGGCATTATCACAAACTTATCAGTTTTACTCTTGGTGACTAAAATTTAAATGTAACTATGACTCTCTGCACATGTGTGTTAACATATTATCATGCCAGACATATTTTTGTGATGATTTTAGATTTTATTTTTCAGTTGGATTTTGACAAAATTTATCTAACTATATTTTGATCCTAATACTATTTTTTTAACTACCAAGATGTAGCATTCTAAAATGTTTGTTTTATTAATTACTTTGCTTAGTGTTTTTAAAATCGACTGTTATGATTGTAGTCAACATCATAACTCGAAATATTTTAATTAATGCTATGTTTTCTTATGTTTTAATTTCAAATAAATTGATTCAGTTCACAAGACTGAATCAATTTAGATCCAAATGTTGAATCAATTCATTACAAGTTCAATATTGTGAGTCAATATGTTATTGAATTTGTAGTGAAAAACAAGTAAAGGATGGTTAATTCCATGTCGCAAGAATGTGAATAAAATGATTTACATTTAAAAAAGGCAACACTGGGAATTTCTCTCTTTATAAATACTTATTTGGCATATATATATATATATATAGTGTTTATAGTAGAGCTAATAGAGCCGTCTTGGTTTAATAAGTAAAAATTTTAAAATTATAACAAAATTGTATGAATCAAATTTTAAGCTGGTGATCGTAGATATAAATAATTTAGAACAGCTAAATTGTAATGCTGAAACGCTGATGAAAATATTTTATTTTAAATTGTCATTTTTGCTTACATTATTAATTTTTTGTTATTTATTTTTAAATATTCTTTCCATATTAAGTTTTGCTTGCTCTTGCAAATACTTTATTGTTTATACTGAATAATTTAATCATTTTCTGTTGTAAATATCATACCTTACATAGTAACGTGTACATTCATTTCGGTCAAATTTTCTTAAATTCATTTATTTAAATAATTATATCGGTTCCTTTGATCGACATATATCACCTATTATATTATAGATGATTTATGTTTAACAATTGTTTTAATGAGCATTACTACAAAAATAAATCGTATCATACCATATAACTGATATTGTATAGAATTAACCTGACTACAAATTTATTATATGATTCTTAACATAATATTCTTAAATAGTATAACATTTAAATTTTTTATTTTAACGCTATTTGCACCTTTCATTGAAAAATTTCGTTCAATGAAGACTTTGATTAGCCAAGATTCATTATGCACATCATCTAAAATTTCAAAATATTTGCAGTTCCGCTGACACTTCACATTATTATCTCTCTCTTCATACATATATTCATCTTCTACCCATCTAAGATATTTTATTTATTAAAAATACGGTAACAAAACAAATAATAAATACTAATACAATTAAAAACAAAGTTAAATGTCAAGAATGATACGAATTCTTACAATAATAGATCTATTTAATTATTGAAAAACAATTATTAAAATGGTGTATTTACAAACTTTATTAAAAAGACTAATATATTTAAGTAAAATAGATTTTTACAAAGGTGTTATATACTCTTGATGTCTAAGATAACATTTTATGAATTAACTGATACCACTTAAAAGGTTAAACGTATTATTTTGTAGCAATGTTTGAGGATGCTTATCTGAATTAGTATCACATATTGCTGACCCTTGCATATAAGGTCTGAAACACAAATTATATAAAATGAATGAATGTAATGGAACTGTCTATACTGGGAGGTTAGTTGTATATGAAATTAGCTGATTAAAATGTTTCCAGCATATGTTCATTTATGATTACATTCAAAATTACAGTGTTTGTTCAAATTTTAATATTATTTGAGAACTAATTGTTATATAAATGTACCCATCTACAAAAGAAATTGATATATTTTTTAATATGAATAAAATAACAATTTGTAATACATATTTTTTGCATAGTTTAATTCGATTTTGTTGTTCCAAATTGTATTTATTCACAGCAACTTGTGAAAAAGAAATTTAAATTGTTTTTATTTAAAAAATCCTATTAAAAAAATTTCTCAATTGATTAAAACCGAACTTTATATTTCAAACATTTAAACATTGGGAGTTGCACATTATTCTTAAAACACATTCAAAATCATGGTGTATAGTAACATTGGCCTAATGCAAAACAATTTATTGATTTATTTAAAGGTAATTAAAAATAGGCTTTCTTCTGTTTATTTATGAATAATTCTTTTATAATTTTATTTATTTTTCTTGAAATTTCTGTGTTGGTGTGCTATAAGCTTAGTGATGCATATATGAATCATATAGTTAATTATCAATTAAAATATTTATTGAAATTTGAAATGTCCCTTTTTTATTTTGTTTAACACAAATGTAGAATTAAGTTAATTTTATTAAAAAAAAATGTTTGAAAATTGTTTTCTGCTGGGATTACAGGGAGAGAAAAATAATGGCTTCGATGTGCTTTACCATAATATGAAATATGGCCTAGTAGCTAGTAAAGAATTTGCGGAGTATTTAAGGGAACGATCAAGTATAGAAGAGAATAATTCAAAATTATTAGCAAAATTAGCTAAACAAGCAGGAAGTTGTTGTCGAGAAGGTACTTTTGCTCCACTATGGAATGTTCTAAAAACTTCAGCCGAACGTCTTTCAAGTCTACATATGCAAATGGTTCAAAAAGTTTCAGATCTTGTAAAAGAAGTTAATAAATATTCGGATGAGTTACACAAGAAACATAAATCTGTTAAGGAAGATGAATCGGGGACTTTGGAAGCAGTGCAAGCCATGCAATCAACGACTTTAATGGTACAAAAAGCAAAGGACTTATATACACAACGAGGAGTTGAAGTAGATAAGTTGAAAAAAGAAAATTCTTCCGTGAAGGAGATAGAAAAAGCTGAAGTGAAATTAAAAAAAGCTCAGGAAGATTATCGGGCATTTGTAGAGAAATACGGAAGCGTGAAGGAAGATTTTGAAAGAAAAATGACAATAACATGTCGACATTTTCAGGAATTGGAGATCTCGCATTTGAATCAGATGCAGGAATTCTTGAAAGAATATACAAAAGTCGTACTAATGACACATAAACAAGTTGGAGATGTTCATGAAGAATTGATGAATCAGTGCGTTGAATTTACTGTGGATAAACTACTGGAACAATTCGTGCTTAGTAAACATACGGGATTACAGAAGCCAGGTAAATGGCTATAAATATTGATTATTTAATCCTGAAGGGACCGAGTTGTTTTAGGATTGCTTGATATTGAAGAGCCGATTACCTCGCCAGTACAAGAGATTGAGCCTGCGAAAGCCACCAAGCGTGAAGGTAATGAGACCAGTATGACTGGAACACAGGCCATGCCAACACATGCAAAATCATCCCGCCGTACAACCTCCCTTCTTAATCTCTTCATGTCTAACTCGCAGGGTATGTGACATTAGATGTGCAGAATAGATGCTACTAACCCGGGTTTGGGGCTATGTTTACAGGGTCGCGCGAGGGCCAGCCCGGGCCATGCAGCGCACCATCCAGCCCTACTAACCCTGGAGAAATGAGCCGTGGTGTACAACGAGGATCCAAATGTAATATTATTCTATTTAAGATATTCAGTGCATGGATTCAGTTTATTTTGATTCTGGTGGTGGCGGCTCCTGGCACGCTGGTTGGTGTAGAGCTTATACCTCAGCTACCTCCAATACAACATTCCCCGTTCGATATTGTTTGAGTATCATCTCCCTGCACCGACTCCCTCATAACGCTGTGTTGGCAGGTGCCTGGACGCTCTCACTACACTTTAGAGAATTTTTGTTACCCATCCAAATTCTATTATTTTTAAATACTGCCCTACACACGTCCTTTATTTATAGCTGTTTAATTACTTGTGTGCTCACAGGGTTTTTACGTAGTCGACGTGATAAAGCCAAACAGAAAAAAGCCAAAAAGAAGAAGGACAATTCTGATAACCAAAGCAATAAGGAAGAAAAATCTGATTTGTATGTATTACTCCTTTTCACAGGTCTAACAAATTGTGATTGTCATGTCAAATTGCTTAAATTAGATTAACCACTACCAAATTTGCAGAGAAAACAATAAACTTGAAACTTAACTTGACCTAGGAGTTTAAAAATCTCATGTATTCAAGACAACAGGCTCAGGGCCTAAAATTTTATAAACTATTTCTCTCTCTTTCCTTTACTGTCTTCTAGCAACTTAAACCTTACATAGTACTAGGTTATTTATAACTTTCTATGAGAAACATTTTTTTACTGGATTTCTGATAGGTTTTTATATTTTTAATTACAAGAAATTAATCTGATTTTTGAAGTTTGAGATTTCTTATTTAATTAAAAATGCTTAACTTTGTCATTCTGAAGATACTCATTCGTTTGAATGAGAAAGAGACTTTTAAAATTCTTGTTATTTTTCTTTCTATTTCATACAATCAATTTTCCCGTTTTCTTACAAAAATATATATCTTACACCACTGAGTATATTAAATGGTAGTGATTAAAATAATTATTTAAACATATTCAAAATAATTTAATTTCAAATAATCTGGAGAGTGCAATATACTCCTAAAATAGTTTAATCTCACAAGTCAAAGCAAAATTATAATACTGTGCTACCATTGATTTATTGAATTATTTTTAACTCTATCAAAAACTGTCATCTTTTGATATGAGATATGCTAAATTTTGTTAAAATTTGCAAGCCTAAGAGAAGATTCGAACAAAAGAAAATGAACCATCTTAACTTAATTTGTGAGGTCTCACTTATATTTTTAATTGAAAAAAGAAAATTATTACCATAATTATCAAACTACTTAAACTGTATAAAAAATGAATCTGATTCATTCTGTAAAAAAATTTGCACTCTGGTTTAACTTCCCTTCAAATTTGGTATATTTGTGATTGCTTAAAAACTAAATAATGCACAACCCTATTTGCTACAATATTTTGTTTAAAGAGAAGAGAAGGAAGAAATACGTAAAAGTCAAACATTACCAGAGGGCGAACCAGAAGCCCCTGAAGTAGATGAAGATGGATATGCAATTCAACCATCTGCCCCTACAACTTGGACGAATGATAAAGGAAGCTTTTATTCATCATCAGATTCTGATTCTGACGATGAAAGAGAACGAAAAATTCATGTAGAAATAAAGCCTTTGAATAACGGATCTGCACCAATGTCTGCTTCAGTTGATGAGTTAAGAGCAACCGTAGAAAACTTGTATTTGTTACCTGCTGGAGGTGGAATGGTTCGAAGAGGATCTGCTTTAGACTCACAAGATGCTGCCATGAAACGATCCCAATCAGTTTCCCAGCAATTAGGGGGCAAACCAAGTAGTGATTTGTTAAGTTTAAATTTTCAAAGTCCCGCCGCTTCAAATGCATCGACTCCAACTAGTTCACACCCATATGCACCTTTACAAAGTCCTTCACAACCCACCCTCAATTCACCGACATTATCTAATTATTCTAGATATGCTGGTAAGTTGAATATAGAATTGTTTAGTATAAATTTTAAAATTTGTTTGAAAGATTTAGGTGATATTTTTTCGGAAGTTGGGGAAATTCAGCCACCTACTGCTACTGCACCTCCTAAACCACGACAAACTCCCACTCCTACTTCGGGGTACATGTCTATACCACGACCACCATCAAGAAGATCTGATGCTGCTACTCCTAGAGGTCATATAAGCCCGACAATTTCTAGAGCTGATAGTGTTGGAAGTTTAGAATTCCGAACTGCATGTGTACCTGTAGGTGTATCTCGAGGGCCATCACCCCTCACTATAGGCATGGCAGATACCATTCCACTCGCTGTAGCCTTTCATGAAATTGTGCATTCATTCTTTAGAGGAGCTGATGAAACAAAGTAAACAAATGCTGTATATCTAAAAATAAATTTGATGCCTTTTTCTCATTTTAGGTGTCAAGTTAAAATGTCTGGTGAAATGATGCTGTCTTTTCCGGCTGGTATTGTGACGGTTCTTGCAAATAATCCTAATCCTGCCAAGCTTTCATTTCGTGTAAATAATACTCGAAGACTCAGCAGTATTGTACCTAACATTCAATTAGTTTCTATGTATGTACAAACCGTTTAAAAATTAAAAGACTACCATGGAAATAATATTTACATGTTAATCTTTTGAATTTATGAGCACACTTTAACTTGAATCTATATTTTTAATTGATTTCAAATATTTTTCTTCCAGAGATTGTGGACAATCTGTTAGTGACACTATTGTACTTGAATTTAACATGACTGCTTTAAGTGCCCTACTAAGAAAACAGTCTGAACAGAATCCTAGTGCTTCTTATTTTAATGTTGATATTCTTAAATATCAAGTATAGAAATTTTATAGATGTTCAGGATTTTTTCTAAATTTTTTTTATTTACAGATCAAGCCTAAAGTTGGTGCAAATTCATGTCCATTCCAATTAGTTGCTTATTGGAAATGTGAGGAGTCACATACGGATTTAAAAGTGGATTACAAATATAATTTACATGCAATGAATTCTGCTTCACCTTTGTTGAATGTTACTGTAACAGTACCTGTTGATGGGGGAGTTAAAAGCAACCAATCGAAACCTACGGCGCAGTGGTAAAAAAAATTAGTAATACTTGACACACGCTAAGAAAATTCTTAACCGTTAATCCTGTAGTGTTTTAACTTATGGGTCATGCAAAAGAAAACTTCCAAGCATCATTCAGAATTTAAATTTCCCTATTTCGGGTTTTTTAATAATTTATCTCTTTATCGTTTACTTGATGAAAATGATTTATTACATTCTCAGATTTAAGACCTTCCGCATTTGTTACGACGCCACTGCTATTAATCGCGCCGTTTACATCATTTTCACATCAGTTCCATTCATTGCAATCACGTTCTGACATATACCCACTATGTGATAATGAATTATTTTAATTAGATATTCTTTCTTTTCTTTACAATATTGTTTTTTGTATATTTTCTTTAGAATCAAAAAAGGTCTTGTTGGTAACTAAATGTTTCCTAAAACTTTAAGTAAATAAATGTATAAGTTGCGTACATTCAAACTCCACAGTGAGTTAAACCTACACATGTTCAAAATATGCTAATCTGTCATTTTATATATTAAGTTATTATTTTTGTTTAGGAACAGTGAGACCAATCGAATAGTATGGAAATTCACTGAATTATCCCAGCATTCCGAGAACCATGGTGTTGGTTCAATGTTAGCAAGATTTGAATTGGAAGATGGTCCAACAAACCCGTCAATTATTTCAGCGCAATTTAATTGTGAGGGGACCACATTGTCAGGCATTGGTTTTCAATTATTAGGTTCTGGCTACCGTCTTTCACTAGTCAAGCGACGGTTCATTTCAGGAAAATACATCTGTGATGGCGATTTAAAATATTCCAGCTCAGGAACAGGGACACCTTCGTCGACTACTAGTACTGGTAACTGCTAGCCTACCAACATATCAATGTACAACTAACACGAGAAATATTTTAAATTGCATTGAGTTATCACACCACCAGCAATCTTATTGTGATAACCAAAACAGAATATACATCTATTATTATTATTATTTCCTTGCAAAATTTTTAAGTTTAGTATTTACATGTTACATAATGCCTATATATTTTTTAATATGTATATATACACACACAGAAATTTATGTGTATATATATGTATGTGTAACTGTTATAGTTTATGATGCTATTTTATAATCTGTAAAAAATTTTCAATAAAATAGTAAAAACCACGCTAAAAATATAAGACATTTAATGTAATTATATCACTCCTCAAATTCCATAACAATATAATCGTATGCATTTAATCACATAATGGCAATACTTGCCAGAATTATGTAGAATTTGATTTCAAAATAGTTGTAATATATAAAGGATGCAGAGAAAGAAGGATAAATGTCCATCATTTCTTTATTGTAAAATGTCACTAGATTTTATTTGCTGATCTAAGTAACTTCGCATCTTTTTGCTCTCTAAAACCAAATAACTAATGACTTATTTAAAAAAGACTTGTCTTATGACCTTTGAGTCCTTCAATCATTTAACAATGAATAAGCTTGCTAACCGTATGCGTTTCTTAAGTCTTAAACTCAAAAAAAGTACGTTAAAATATTCAAATTTGTTTTAATAATTGTGACGTTCATAGGACCATGAAACCAATTTTTTCAGATTCCTCAGAAAATTTCCTAGCTATTTGGTTACTTGTATCTCAATTTATATGTTGATTAACTTTTATAAATAGTCATTTCAATCCAGTAATAAACTAACTATTGCAAAAACAGAATGTTTAACACAGCAATTATCATATTTTATCTCATTTTATTACCCTCTAGTTAAGTATCAAAATACCTGGGGCTTATAATATTTTAATTTAACCTTCTATAGTCATTAATTTCGTATAGTCTTCAAGTCTGTTTTGTAAGACTTCCCTTATAGATTAATGCCATTAGTCTGTAGTGAACAGATGTTATTGCTCATTGCTTTTAAATCCCTCAAATTATCGAGAAAATCAATTTTCAATTTTATAGTTCGGTTCACTTGTGTACAAACTATAAAGCGGCAAATGAAATTTTTATATGTCAAAATTAAATGTCATCTGCTATTTTTGAATCAAAATTATGGTTGAATCTACGATTTTCTGGATTTTTACTACATTTTTTAAATTTATTTTAAAATTTAAATGTTTGTGTATTGTTGCCAAAGTTTGAAGAATAGAAAAATGCTTATTTTATCGAATTATCCTATACGTATATAACCGATATCCTATGCTGGTATCACAGGAAATTGATGCGGCCATATAGATAAAGAATATAAGAGACGCCAATGACGTGCAAAATGTGCGGGACGCCAATGAACCACTTGTGGCTCCTGGGACGAACTAATAGCGTGGACATAAACCACCACGGACGCAAACCCTCATACCTTTATAATTATGTTGAATAAAACACAATTATTTGTACTTTATTTATTTCATATTATTAAATATGCCAGAAATCATGTTGCAAAATTTCATCAGGCCCAAAATAATTTTTCTTTATTTATTTTAGTTTTGATACACTAGCGTTATCATAAATAATTGCTCCAGCTCACGGTCTTTGTTATACTATAAATTCAACTGATCATTATTTTCATATTCCTAAATGTGTCAGAAGTCAATTCGCAAAAGTTGATACGCCCAGCTGATGTAGAACTCCCTTTCTAGGGGGTGGCTGCCTTTTTTTTCACTCAATGTAGGATTACTAATTTATGGGAAAAAAATCGACTAGCTGGATATGGGTTAAAAAACAATTTTTTTCGACAAGTTGGTGAGAAATGGTGAGGTAAAAAGCCTCCTGCCTCCCGGACTAAATGGTTAAGCCTGAAGTGTTGTTTAAGTAACAGTAAATATATTGATTGTTCAACTTAGTAACATTTTTAGTCCTCCATCGAATGCCTTTTTTAAGCTTTAATCTCTGCAAAAATACGGTCGAGTGTTTGCCGAATCCTAGACTATCTACTTTCTGTACTTCATCCCTTAAATTGCAAAGTCAACTTCCTGGGATGTTTTAGAGTCAATTGTCTAAGGCAAGTTTTCTGCTGAAGATCACGTTTACATATTCTCTCATTTCATTTTTATTCAGTCTTGAATCCGGGTAAGTGTACTTGTTCTGGTGATTTATGAGATTCATATTTTTTTTAGACCTGTTCAAAATTTAGGTTTGGTACTTCAATGAATCACCCTTTTTTATTATTTTTCAATTATGGTATAATTGCAAATATTTTCAGCATATTGATTTTAAATTTGTAGTTTGGGTAATGAAGTGGGTGAAGTAATGAAGAATAACATTTTGAAATTTATTAATTCCTTTATTTTAAATACACAATAATGACTATAAAATCATTAAAATTTTAATAGATTATAATAGTAACAGTTCTAAATTTTCAAGGGAATAAATTTAAACATCTCAATTTTTTTTTTTTCAACAAAAACTTTTTTTATTTAATACTGCGAGACTGATCATAATATTAGGTGCATTCGATGTCAACTAAAGTAACAAGAGGTTTGCAAGCAAACGCAACTACACAAAATGTATAAATTTTTTTTTTTATTAAATAGACATTTGACGACTCCTTTTAGAAGTGCAGTTCCAGTAGCGTTGCTGTCGGCTAGATCAGGCAGATATGTGGGTGGAGCGCAGTTTTTGGAACCGGATCGGACTTGGATAACTTAGAGGCGCTATTTTTTATTATTATTATTTTTTTTTTTGACGGATTATGTTGTCTTTTATACATGAAATTTTCTACATTAGATGGATGGCATACAACATAAGCATTGTACTAAGGCCGGGCGAGCTTAAAAATACAGCATGAAAACAGATACAATTAATGGCCTATAATATTTTGGTTTTTTTTAAATATTTTCTTTTCAGAAATGCATGAGCCGCGATAGCTGACAAACGATGCTTTCCCGAATCATTCAAAACTAACAGCAACTTTGACCCTGTATTACCAACGGGCACGACACGGCTCTCTCATTCGAAATTGTCCAAAATATTACACTGGAGATTCTGAAGAGTTACCTCTCCAGAAAGTGTCGAAACGATTTCTTGCTTTTTGTAGTACACCCTTTGCTACTGATTTGGTTAGAGATACAAGTGGGGCATCCAACGGTTTTAATTGAAAACTAGTGGCAGTCGTTTCTAAATCTATTGGATAATCTATACTAGTGCCAACCACTTGTTTCCCGAGCTGTATTTGCTCTTCCTCACTTAGTCCAAATTTTGGATCTAGGTTCGGAGAGTTGGGTGTATAATCTGTGGTCGTGTTGATATAATCCAGTGATCTCCCAACTGCAACAAGCACATATGAGACTCACAATCACAGGCACATTATGATCACTTCAAGCAAATAAAAAACATTGCGCATTCATCGTTGCTAATTGTTGGTCTTGGGTTCGAAATAGAGCACGCGCACTGTAATTATAAGCCTCAAATATGCGCCTCGTGCAAGCCATTCCAAATTTTAGAGTGCAGTTGACTGCCAGTACTCGCCTGTTCGTAACTGATACTGCACTGCCTTGAGTTCATGCTCTGACTGCTAAACCCATACCTAAAGCAATACAACCAAATCGGATATGGTAAGCAGAAATCAGGTCCGAAGTTATGACAGTGACATGCCTTGATCTTTACACTGCTCCGTCAGTTGTGGTGGAGCTGATTGTGCAACTGGAGGCGGTACTTCTGGAGGAGTCCAAGCTTTTACTTCACTATGAGGCCGCGTCGCAATATCCCCTAAAATACAAAAACATCATTAAACCTTATTTTGCTTCAAAAACCTCAAACCAACCTTCGCGTACGTTTTGAGTCACCGTAAAAGTCTTCCCGGTGTCTAAAGGTACAGTCCAATTCACCGGATCTGGCGATCTCATTATAATCTGCTCTGGGGATTTGACGCGAGTTGGTTCTGGTGGTGACTTCACAACAGGTTCCAAATCTATCGGGTCGGGTTCTGCTACTTCAGGCGCCACCTTCTCAGATTCTGTGGCTAATTAAAAAAATTAAATTTACTAAAACCGAACAAAACACCAGTTCCATCAAATCTAATCAGATCATCTGATGTGTGCCAAGAATCGTGTTATATCCACGACCCTGTCAAAATACATCGACCAAGTAAATTCTAAAAACTGGCTACCCGCAAATGAGCAAATTTAAATTAATCAAAATTAAAAGGCATGAAAAAATGAAAAGAAACTCAAAAAATGGTCGATGCCATGAATTTTTTATCTTACCTGAATTTTTCTTCCGCTGTGTATTTGATTCATTGCTATTATTTTTGTTTGGCTTTGTTTTCGCCAATCGTTCTTCCTCATATTTAGGGGGAACTGAACTACTTTTAGATCGGGATGAGGCAGTGGTGTTGAGGGATGCTAAAACACCGGAATTCCTGTTATGAAAAAAAAAACTACCAACACTACAGAGCATAGCAAAAACATAAATTTATAAATTATGGGGGATATTACAAGTTTTTCTACAAAAATTGGGTTTTGGTATGTGTGTGAAGCCAAAGGCAGAAAAAACGTGCTATAGAAAAGCCCACGAAACTTGGCACACATTGAATTATGATTTCACATGCAATCTACATACAAGGGCGTGGCCGCTTCGCAGGAACATTATTTGTATTCGCAGGAGTATTTCCAGGAGTACTCTTTTTCTCTTTCACAGTTGCCGATCTAGATTGGCGTTTTGGCGAACGTTTTTCAGTCGAGCTCAAATCTGCTGGTCCTACTGATTGTGATCTTGCTGTAAATTTAATAAACACACTAGGTTTGTTTCGTTTTGTTCACAGAGATCCCCATACCTGTTCTTAAAGCACTTTTTGATTTTAGTGAATTTTTCTTCTGCAAGGCCGTTTTTTGGGGAGAATTTTTCTTGGGACTATTTTTTTGAGAACCGCGAGAATCATCGTCTCGCTTTGGAATTGTTGGCTCTAATTTTTCTCGTGTTGGGGATAAAATCAAGCCATCAAATTCTAAGACATAGGAACAAACAAAACATAAATTTCTTTATTTAAACTCCGAAAATTAACATAAAAATCACTTTAATAAATAAAATTGAAAGCCCGAATTCATCTCCTCTACGCTTCTTACATAACTGCAGGTTATTATGTTATCTTTAAGCCATGGGTGTGTACTCGATCAATATCATTTGAATTCGCAGGATAAAACTTATTGAAATGATCTTTTATGTGCCTGGCCTAAATTTTTAATATGAAAATTATAAATCCCCAAGGGATATTCGTAAGCCTCGGAAGAAAATCCTCATATAATGCTTGCATGAAATGTGCTGGCTGCATAAGTCGTCCTAATGCTAAAATTTCCACCACAAATTTCATAAACAACGAAATTTCGAATTCGCAACAGGAAGAGTAGACCTCAAATCCCGCCTTTCATTTATTACTCCATTATCTATGCACTTTAAGTGTATTAACGGCTTTAAGACGATTTTCATCTAGTGCATGCTTTATTCATGAATATGGTACGTAAAGCTACCCCAATTAATCCGATAGTGGTGCTTTAACCTCAGATCAACCAAGAAATACGATCTAATCAAATTTTATTATAACCTGATGCTTTCTGCGAAGCTCGGACATACTCAGATTGAGATAAAGACACTTTTCTAAATAAATTTTTAATTCGCAGATTTTACTTTCATTAATTTTCTATTTTAGGATTCCCAAGACGGATAAATCCACGAAAGACTAAATGTGAAGTAATATAATTAAGGAGAGTAGAGTAATAATCAATTCAGTGGATAAACCAGGGACATTTCTAAATTAAATGACGAAGATAAATTTTCATGTCTGTCTGCTTCTAGGACATAATTAGGTTTTTTGAACCCTGGTAATTTATGAAGGAAAATTGTATTCGGTCATTGATCTACTCTTTTATGATATTCATCCTTAAAAATATGGCAATCTTGTTATCTTATAGCTGTTTTAAAGGATTCCTTTTTTGACCTCTAGAAATTATACATAAATATGTTATTGTAGTATTTGGCATAGTATAGAAACAAATCTTTTTCTGTATGTCTTTAATACTAGATGAAACAAAATGGATAATTTTCATTTAGAGATGTTGAGTTCGTTTAAAGCAATACGAGATGAATATGTAAATGTAGAAAAATAGCATTTCTTGCAGAGAAATTGATAAAGATAACCTAAATAATATTTAAAGTGAAAGAAAAAGTAATATATTGTAGAATACTAATCAAATATGAGAGCTATATGAATAGATAAAAGTGATCAATTCGATAAGGTATAGTTTAAGTAGGTTGTGTTCTTATCTCAGAACCGTTTTTTCTATGCTGTTCGATGCTGAAATCAAATTTAACTCACCAACCTGCTTTGATTTTTTAAGATTGATAGTGAAAGATGTCGGAGTAATATTGATGTTATTTTTATTACTTTGTAATTTAAGAGTATAGTAGAATGGTTAAATAAGAATGATTTTATAATTCCATTTGGTGAACATTTTTTATGATACCGCCTATTACATAATTACTTATGTAGAATTACAGGTGATATGCAGTTTATCATTTTCGAAATTGTGGTTGTGAAAATGTGTTCCACTTTAAGCGGCTTTGCTAACTACATGTATAAGATACGGCAAAGGGTGTTATACCCATTGAAGCAGAGAATGAACAACTAATTCCTGCATCAAAATATAACAGAAAATGCTTCTCCGTCGTCAGATGCAAAATTTATGTCCCGGCAATGGCAGATATCGTTCAATCAAACCGATTTTCATATTCAAATATTTATTCGCAACAAAATACGTTTTTATTCAACACGACACAATGAAGCAAGGTGTTCAGAATCTCTAGGATGGTCCCCTTTTTTCCAGTGGTTGAACGCGGAGATAAAACTTTGGATTGCCAGATCAAACCAACTTTTGTCTTGGAGAACAGCCATGAAGAAAATCAAGGACCTTCGTCATCAGACGCAGTCTAGCCAAAATTTTCGGAAAACCTAACAAAAAGGCTAGAGCAGGAAGAAGTGTCTGATTCACTGAGAAGTATCAAGAGAGTTTTAGAAAATTAAACATAAATGCATTTTTAAATTAGTAAATTGTTATCGTCATTTTTTTATCATTTATTGATTAGATTTAATCAAAATTTTTAATTGTCATTACTGGTATATACATTTTTTTTAGTTCTAATTGTTCGATATTTCTTTATTTATTATCTTTATAGAGATACACTATCTAATAAATTTTTACAAACATAAAATCACTGTAAAAATAAATAGTTTAGAAGTTAAGTGTTAGTTCTACAATTCCAATTAAATATTTACACAGCAATAAAAGAATCTCTTGTGAATTAAAGTTTAAAAATCTTTCTATTATTCAACTCGGTTAGATATTTTATACAAAAGATTTATTTTTGTACACTAATTTGTTCTTTAATTTCGTTTTGATATATTAAAATTAGACTTGTCATTTGATACTAAATCTGTTTTCCCCAAACGGAACCTTTTATAAGATAACAATATAATGGAACATGGCTTGAGAAAGGTCACCAATAAAATTTAAGCTGTTGACTGGAAAACAAATCAATAAGGAACCCTATAGACAAAAAGGAAGACAAGTATCATATTAATAATATAAGTTTCAACCCAGTTATATCTTGGAAAGATTGCACAGAAAATATTAAAAGTTTTGTAGCTATCGAAGTTAAGATAACTTTATGAATCAATCGGATTAGTGTAAATTTTGTTCGTAAAAACTGTAACTCTTAATATAATGGTTTTCCCTTTTATCCTGGATACCTTTAATATGTGAAAAGGTTTGCATGTGTCTACCTTTCGTGGGATAAAAATAAACTGATAGCAGTTTTATAGAAGTTTCCGATATCTAAGCGCATCAAGATCCTTTCTAATTTAGAATTCTTCTCAAAGCTTTAATTTTAGATTAAATTAGATACGACAGGAGATAAATTGACTTTACAAATTGTTACTTGTACAAATGTACTTTTCGCATTTAACGGATCGATACGATCGCGTTTGTATTAAGGTAACTATGACAAAATTGTTATTTGTTATGTAAAAATTTAAACGCCGGTTAATATGAAACCCCAGAAGTTTTTAATCCAATAAAAATTTCACAAGCGAAAGGCCAAAAAATTACTGGATTGCGTGGGTTTAATTGACTTTTTAATTTTAGTAAGAAGTGGATTATTATCGCCGTCTATTGTGTGGAATTTCATTCAAATATAAAAGCATGAAACTACTTCTTGGAAGTACTTGAGTAAAAATTGTGGAGTTGCTTCTGGAGGGGTTGGACTAATGAAAATGTATTGTACCTCGATATTTTTATATTCTTAATGCATATTTTAAGGTTAATCTAAACTTTAAACAGTTCTTCCTCTCTGATTTCCTAAATTTTTCTTCACTTTTTTTGTCCAAATGTGTTTTAATCTTTATTGAAAAAAAAAAAAATTGTAATTAATAAGAGGCTAAACACAAGGATATAAAATTATATATCTATATATCTAATAGAAATTCAGAAAAGGAAAATTCAACACAATCCAATACTTTTTATAGTCTTTTGTTTCAATTAATAAACAAATCAACAAATATTTTTCTACAACATTAATTAGTTTATGACGACAAGTGTGGATTAAAGTATAAAGCAGAGATAGATTAATTGGTTGGGTATCTATTACGAGAAGATTTTCCATAAGTAATCCAGAAAGAAAAAGTAGATAGCAACAGGTGGTTTGTAGCTAAGATTAGACTATTTGAAACAAATTTTTTGCATCATTTAGAGAACACGAAACTAAAACATACGATGTTCAACAGAGGGGTGTTGTAAATTAGAATTTTCAGAAAATTCTGCTAAGACAAAAAATAACTGAAAGCAAAGAAAAAAATAAGATTAAACTTCTGACATCTATGAGTACATAAATCCTTATTTACGGCACGATCAAAATATTTATTTCATATTAAAGTGTCAAGTCATCGAAAAATATTGAGGAAATTATAAAATTTAAAGCTTTATGGTAGTAAGTGAATCGGGCACTTACCGGAACCACCAGTGGTCCTTTCCAAATGATGCCTGATCATATCCTTCATAATCCTAGCTGAATTTTCCGCATTTCTCAACGCTTTCGTTGGCGAACTCTTTTTAGTATTCTCTTGTTCTTTTTCTTCTTTTGTGTAATTTCTAAAACAAAGAAAAAAAAACGATTAAATTAAGTTGAAATTGTAAATGGATGATTAGGAAAAGTTTTGTATTAAAAATTCGCAATCCTACACCTGGGATAGGGTATTTATCCATAATAAATGAGGGTGATTTTCCATTAAAGTGTAGGATGTAATATTTATTAATAAAATGCGAGGGAAGATTTAACTTTTAATAAAATTGGAGTTTTACCTATGAGCAGTTGAGGCGAGTGAAAGAGCTGAGAGAGAGCTACGCCTGGAGACTTGATCCCATAACTCGACTTGTTTATTGTAAATATCGGTTGCTTTTTCAGGGCCGAATTTACTTCCCCATCCGCGATTCTACAAATAAAATGGCCAATAAATATTTGCGAAGTAGACGTTTTAATAAAGTGGAGTGTATGTGTGTGGTGGATTTAGTGAGAATATTAGTGGGGGAGGTGGTGTAGATTATTACTTTATATTCTCCGGCCTTTTTCCGTAGTTCTACCACTTCCTTATACCATTCGGTGCTTCCAGTTCCATTTTGCATGAGGTGTTTACTATCAACAACATCCTGCCTTTTTGTATTGTACTTTCCTTCATTGAAATCGTAATGTGAAAATGGTCTGAACTCTTTCTTATATTCTGTATCTCTTTTCACGAATTCTTCCTCCTTGATGGTACTAGTTTCATTAACTAATGGTTCTAATTCGCTAGCTATAAGTGATATGTTTTTGTATATTCGGTAAAAATTTTATGAATCGGAAGACTAACCTGTGCCGTCTTTGGGTTCAAATTCGGTGCGTTTCCTATGGATCATAGCGTTTGCAGCTGGCTTTAGTGCACCCATCGATTGAGACTTCCTGGGCGCTGAGGCATCGGCGGCATCACGACGTGATGTGTGTCCCTGAGGCCAGGCAAACTGTAGTCGATATTCGGTACTGATTTTAGAAATAGCTTTCTTTAGCAGTCCCGAATCGCGACCCTATACCGATTTTTATTTATTAAATCCTTTTTTAATTCTAAATAATTTTATGTTATCCGTTAGAATTTTTTAAGTTTTATAAAAGGATGTCTAAAATTAATTTTACAACCGTTCCCCAAATAAATATTTAAGGCAATATACAGAACAACGCGCGTTTTATAACCACAGAAGATGAATAGGATTGCCTTAGTTTTTCGAATGGGACCAATGGGACTATCCAGTGGCGCATTTTACATTGCTTTCCGATCGACCTCTCAAGAGAAAATCATTTTCGGCTTAGTTTCTGATTGTTTACAATTTAATGGCACGGCAAAGTTCATGGAAATCGATAAGTTCACATAGAAGCCAATTGTCTCTGAATTTCATCAAACTCAAATCGATTAATCACTCACACGCAGGTGTCCATTTCTAATATCAATTACGACCAGATAATGACTTAATAAATAGATTTTTTTTTATTATTAGGTAGCGTGGACTGATTTAATCCCATTTTAAATTTTTAATCCACAAATCACTTGATTACGTCGTCTTATCAGAAAACATTATTAAACATAATTAGTTTAAAGTTTACGAAATAAATAACATCGTAAAAACACATTTAACATTGCGAATATATAAAATATTATTCCACGAAAAATATTTACTTAGTTGCATACATTTAAAATTAATTATATTTTCAATTATTAATTTTGACTACATTGTTACTGTTTTCGATTGTAAATATTCAAACTTAGCACTCATCAACATTCGTTATTAAATCTCCTAGTAAAATTTTTAAGAAAATAGTTAAGTAATTATATTTTTAATGAACAATGAAAATGTATAAAAACATTTTTCTTCTTGCTTAATGCCTAGGCGTTCAACGTAGATTAAAATATGTGAATTGTTTGCAAGAAGTAATTGGAACAAGTAAAATAATTATTACAACAATTTTCAGCGTATTGTCATTGCGTTTACGAAACTCATGTTTCTTAATGTACATTATTAGATTAAAAATGAAAAATTTGAATCTGAACTAAACTTTTCTAATCATTTCATAAAAACTTTTCGTTATTGAATCAATAAATAGTTTGAAAAGGGGAATGCCTAATTATTTCATAATATTATAAAAATGAAGTCTTTAAACGACGCATTGACATCCATTTTGATTAGATCGAGCTTTTTAGAGAATATAAAACAAATTGAAGATATTATTTTAAATTAAAACTTATACATCCTAACATTAATTATGTATTGACCAATTCGTGACTTTTGTTTCTAAGTTGGTTAAATTGTTTATCAAGTTCTACAGGTCAATAAACTAATTAGAGCTTAGAGTCTACTAGACTAGTCCAAAGTAATTTTGTCGTAAGAAACTTAATAGAATTACTTTGTACCTAATCTTTTCGCAGTAAAAAAAACTTAATCAATTTCCAGCTTATTGTTCAATATAATTTCTATTTTTGGATTCTAAGGTTACGAATTAAGTTTTAATATTTAATTTAATTATGAGATTACTAAATAAATATACATGAATATACTTTATTTTATTTAGACAACTAAGCACATTTGAAAACGTTGTCTATATTCTCAGGTTTAATTTGAAGACTGATCAAATATTTAAATCAAATCAAAAATATTGCGATTGTCGGATATTACTTGTTCGGATATTTGATGGAAAATAGGAAAATGCAAAACTGGATTTGTAGAACAATGGCAACATAATCTTGTATGAACATGACATAGCAATGAGTTTTTAAAATTTATTATATACAGAAATGATTAAAATTTTGATAATTGGTGAAATAAAGATACAGGTAGGAACAATTTTTTAGGTCAAATCATTATCAGCCACGTATTGAGCAAAATATTAATAAAAACGGTTTTATTTTAATGTTATGCATTCTTTGGTCCTTGTTATTATTATTACTTCATTTTACCGAACGAACACAAAACAAATATTCTAATATGTTAAAATTCTGTAATGAAATAAAAAAAGAATGATTTATGGAACTAAGTAGTAAAGTGTGATTATACCACTTAGTTTTTATACTGTTAAATTAAATATGATATCGATTTTTAGGTCGATATATAATTGTTTAAAACAAAGACTTTAAAAACACACTATATCAGTATAACACGACTGAATACAATGTGTGGGGCAACAATCTACTATCTTTCTTTACGAAAATCGTTCGTTTGTTTATTAAATTTTGTTACAAGTTGCTAAATTTAAATATTAGTAATGCCAACAATTAAAAACATTTTATTCGCTTAAGTTCTTAAAAGATTCTTTCTCCATAATATATTATTATAGAAAACTTTTTATTCCGGACGGAAAAATAAAAATTAATCAACAAACTTCCTTTTGGAAAAGAGGAAGCAAAAAATAATATTAAGTGTGCAAGAAGAAATAACAATAAAATTCTTGTGCAAACAATAATAAATAGATATGCCAATAAGAGAAGAAAATAGTGTGAGAACTAAATGGGAGAAGAGTGATATGTGTATTTAATAGGTATCTTTGGACATATTGAAAGAATGGAAAGATCCACATAGATCTGTTACATTATAATGAAAAAATAATGAAATGCTGTAAAAGCCAAGCCGAAAAACAATCGACAAAAGGATGGGATTAAATTTTAGAATCGAAAGATTAAATATAAAACAAATCGAATGGCATGTTGACTACATACTCGCACGAGTGATTCAAAAATAAAGTGGGCCAAGTCTATTTTGTTATCTCCCAGCCCTTAATATCAAAATGTAACAAAAAAAGCAAAAGTTATAAAAGAGCCTTAAAAAGCAATGGGACTTGGTCCACTTTGATTTTGCATTACTCATTAGGGTGTTTTTTATTTCCTAAACCTCAAATTTTAGTCATCCCAAAGTTTTGATCGTAAGTTGATACTCAAAAAACCTTTCTGGTATTTTCCTACAGGTTTTGTGAAGTTCTGTATCGTCATAGAATGGGGACTTTGGCACATTTCGGAGTGTTTACAAATGAGCTTGGGGCACGTAAGAAGATTCCAAGATGGTTTTGGAGTACCAACCATTTGGGAAATAAGAAACACCCTACTACTCATATAGTGCATAAATGTAAATGAAGCAAGGTTGAAATCTTTAATATTCAAGGGAGGTTTTTGGAATTTTTCTTAGCCCAAAAAGAATGCCATGATGAATGAGCATTTGTACATGAAAATGGTTATTCTTATCATGTAAAGTAAGATTTGAAATGAACCTATAACGTTCGAAGATCAAGTAAAGAATCTTCAATCTTTCATTTATTTATTGCTATACAAAAAATTTTTTATTAATATTTATGACATTAAATTATTTTCTTGAATTTCAATATCATTATAACTTTATATGTATTCCTGTCGCTTTTATAACCTCCAAATTTTCCAGCTCTTAAAAAATAGAGATTTTTTACTTAAGACTTAACTAAGATAAATGACTTGGTAACCTGTCACCTTTCAGAGTTGTATTAGGTAGTAATGTCAAACATACCTTTTTTTTAATGAAAACTAATGTGATGTGATATTGTGCAATTAATTTTGTTTTTAGTTAAACTAACGTAATATCGTTTTATTGAATAGTTCGTTTAAAACAACCTAAGGGAAAAGATATTAACGCGATTTAATTATAATGTTATAAATTGTAGATTTAGTTAATAATTCTTAACATTTTCTTTTCAGTAAGAAAATTTAGTTAGGGGTATGTAAACTTGAAATTAATTATGAAAACGTAAGCAAAATAAAGAAGAGCTTTATAGCATGTAAAAGCGCCTCTGGTTCCGAAAAGAAGTAGCAGATAATAACAAAAATAAAAGGCAAAAAGAAAAATGAAAATAAGGTTGTATTTGGCTATCCTACCACTTCGTCAGGTCTATGTTGTTACCGTGTCATCCGTGTCTGGAATGTCTGGATCTGAATCCCGACGTCGTTCTCCGTTCGTCAAGTTGGTGGAACGCGCGGGCCCTTCCGACTTGCTGCGCCGTGAGGGTCTCCAATGCGAGACCCCTCTCTCCTCGGACTGTAATTAAAATGAATACATCTCTATTTAACTACGACATGCCAATCTTTGCCGTTCTGTTTTTCTTTAAATCATTTCTTTATTCTTTCAAAAATAATACTTGACATCCCCATGCAAAAAAACTTTTCAAAAAAACTTTTTTGCCCCTCAAAATAATTGATTATCAAGGAAACGTATTCATTTTAATAGTCACCTGTCATGCATTAGATTCTAATGTAAAAATTTATGAACCGAACAAATCAACCAAAATATCAACATGCAAGGCAGGGCAGGGCAGCAAGTCTACTGGCGCCTTAATGGAGCGGGTGTAAATAGCGTGGGGCGGTCAATATTACAACATTACAAATACTGAGGACTCAACGAGGTGCGGTAAGGGGCAAATGCCCACACACCCACACCTCCGGTTGTTCTGTATCATAGCCTCGCTCACACTTTTTTAAAAACTCTTAAGCGATTACATTTTTAGTGCAAGCCAAGTTAATGCACCATGATACTTATAACAAACTTGGCATGAAATGTACCGGAATGAATGGGCCCTAACTGAATCAAGTGATGAGTGCGTGAACACATTTTTGTGAATTAGTGCCTAATTTGAATGTGTCCAACTCGTTTCATTTAAAAGCAACTACTTATTAGAATCGTTAAAAAATCCAAAAATAAAGAACAAAATTAGTAGCAGCAGCGAAGCTTGGCAATATTGAAGCTTCGATGCGGCTCTAATGACTATTATACTTCTCCTACAAAAAATTTTCTGGTTTAGTTAATATTTACGTGTACTTTTGTAATTTTTGTGGTTTGTTATGGTAGTAAGAAAACGTGCAATTTTACCCTAGCTCTGTCTCCATAATTATCGTGTACATCGCTGAAATTGTTTCCATCCGACAAAATAAATTCGTGGTGACGGTACGCCAAATCCGGATATTTCTTGCGGCGATGTAAGGCCGGCTCCAATTTTGGCACTGGAGACATTATATAACTAATCACACGTCCATTTTTTGTCACTCTTTTTATAGACTTACACTCATTTGATTCTTCATCTATCCTTGTGGCGTTTCCAAAATCATGGCGCTTCTCATCTAAGAACCAAATTTTGTTAATCAATCCAGATTTTTTTGGACCTTAATTATTACCAGTTGGAGGTACAGCATTGGCGTGACCACCCTGCGGTGCCCTCCGCACTACTTCCTGACGAGGACCTGTATATTCATGCCATCGGTATGTACTTCTATATTCCGAATGCAGCTGTAAAAAAAGATATCAAAATTTTAGAATCTTTGGGACAATGACCTCGTTTAAGGGAGGGGGTGAACAGCTGATTGTGCAACCTCAAACCACCCCATTTTTCACAGTCGATAATAGTTTCGACCTTGTGTTCAACTTTTTACGTATTAATTAATAATCATATTTGAAAAGACTTTTGGAGGGGGCGCGCTCTACTTCCCTCACGCGATTTTTATAGATTCCAAATTTCCACCCCACCCATTAAATTAATTTTTTTTAAATATGTTTTCGCGTATAGGTATATAAACTACCTTATCTACCGGCATTGAAGGGCACGCTCTACAGAGATTCCAAAATGAACCAATCATGAGTCTTATTGATGAGGAACACTAGCACAGGAGGATTAGCGGCTCCGTAGCCATTCACTCACGGTGCACTGTTATTGTAGTAGCACAAGCTCTACTTGAAAATAGTTGGATTTAAATGAATGCAGACAGCATGGCGAACCCCACCTTGCTGACGGCAATCTACTAGTTTGCTGGTTTCCAACCGATACAAACAAAATCAATACCACGACGCCTGCGAAGAACCTCTTGTGAAAGCGTCGGCGCATTCATTTTCAAAACCCTCGTTGCGGACAAAAATACATACACACATTTTTATTTTATCTGGACTATGCACGAAATTTATGATTCAATCCCAATCAGCATTTTATCGCTTAAAATTGAATTTATCAAATCGAGCGCGCGCCCGCATTACTTAGATTGAGTCAGTAGGCTACAAAGTGCGGCTCAGATATGGCCCACGAACCTCAAGGTTTCATGGAGCATCTCCTTATTAATTACAGATGGGTATTCGTTTGTTTCTTTTTACTACCCATTTCATTCTTGTATGACATTTGGTTGTACTTCCGTAATTGGATCGTATTCAAATTGAGCAGCGCTCCGAAACATCACGACAATAAAGTCAAGTATGTACAAAAACAGGTATGTTCACTAACATCTATTTATATCCTCCAGTGATACAGCACAATTGTAGGACAAATCATAATTTCAAATTTTTACGTTCCAATTACTTTAAAAAAAATCACTTCATTCATTACTTCCCGCTTGATTTAATCAAAACTCTGATTTTCTGATTTCCACAATCCTACAAGTTCATACATATTCATCTAGAGTATAATTACTACCTCAAATTTGCATCATTATTCTTCAATGGATATAAAAATTGAAAATGCAAGAGGAAATTACAAAAGATAAGATAAATAACAAACGATTAATTTTTCTATTAGATGAACAATATTAATCAAAGATCTGAAATTTTAAAAAATATATTGATACAACATTGGTGTGAAAGGAGCAATAATGATAATGACTTCCAAGTCGACTTTACCGATTGTCTTCAAATTTATCAGACTTATTCATCATCTAAATTTTTTTATCTGAAAATCACATACTGTGTCTACAATTGATAAAATATTTTTGAAAGGAAACAAAACGTTCAAATTCTAAATCATTTTTAGGCATAAGAACCATTTTCTGTGCCCCCAATTTTAATAATTTTTTTTAATTAAAATTTTTAAAATTTAAAACTTATAACCCAATTCTACTTTTAATCAATAATTTCAAAGTCTTTCTATAAAAAATCTTGGCACAATTTTAAATTACATATGAATACATCGACTACTTTTATTTATTTCATGTCAGTAACTTAAACCTTCCTGGTTCCAATTTCAAGAAACACTTTGTCCGTAAATACTAACATCACAAAGTTATAATGAAAGTTTTGATGCAGTAAAATTACAATGAATTTTTTGCAAGAAGGGAATTGTGAGAAAATTATTCCGCTATTTAATTACAGGCAGAAATTAGATCTTATGGATATAATTCTGAAATTTACCAGCAAGCAAAATGTCAGTTGAATTAGCATTTACGTTTTTGGCAGCAAGTCAAAAAGAACGGTTGCATTTACATCATATAAAAAGTTAATTTAAAAATTTAATTACTTTAACTGCGGTAGCAGATTCAAATCGGTTGATTAGTTTCATTACAGGGAAAAAAGGAATTTTAGGGCCGACCATTTTTCTACCTAGGTACATTTTATCTTTTCTTGCAATCCCGGTAATCAATTATCATTAATATGACATTTGTAGCTGTGTTTTTTTGATATCCCAGGCGCCGTTTTTAATTATAGGAGGAAATTGCTGTTGTTTAATTGATTTTATGAAGGATCTAGAAAATCTACTTAAAGTACTAAATCTAGTTGTCTAAGTGGAATTTGGTTTATGTGACGTATAAGATATCTTTTACAAAAGGAATTTATTAGAGCAAGCACACGCTTACTTAATAGAAAGCGGAGAGGGTAACTATATCATGAGACATATAACAATCATACAAATTTCTATGTTACTTCAAGAAATTTCGAAATAAGTAGACGTTATAATTACATCATAATTTAGGTTGAATTAAATATTTACTTAAATAATTAATTAAATAATGTAAGAAATTTTCTTTTTTAAAATTTTATAATTATATCATTGATTTTCGAGAAAATTATTCTATTTATATTTTCATATTCAAAATATTTGATTATTCTTTGAAGACACAAGGATGATGATTTTACTGCTATATTCAGTTCATCTCATGTAGTCATTGGTTTTTCTAGCTGTTCATGGAATTTTCAGCATCTCAAACCAATCGATACATGTATTTGCGTTTTTCGTATCTAAGTCTTTAACTATACATTTATAGCCGAGCGTTTCTTATTAGGGAAAAATGTAGTCGAAAGAAATTTTAAAATTCTGTAAAGGGAAGAATAGGAATAAAATTTAATAAAGGCGAATAATTTATAATTTGTACATAAATTAAATAGCAATTGCAAGAATTAAATAGGAAGAACGGAAGATAATTTTGAAAAATTTGTATTATTATCTTATTTTTTTAGGTTCGTGAATGGATAAAATCAGGACAAAAAGTTCAAATGTGTACTGCTAGACCGGGATGGCAAACTGTCTCTTTCCGACGTCCAAAATACAAAGAAACAATGCATAAAATTGAAGTCAATTTAGTAGACATTCTTAAAATAGATGAAGAAAAACGAGTGAGTAAGAAAAACCGTAATTTTAAGATTCTCACAATTTTCTGTTATAATACAAGCTGTTTGTTGTTCTGCTTGAACAGGTTGATGTAGAAAACTTAACTGCAATGCAATTTTTTTTGTGTGTAATTAGGTTGTGCACGTGGAACCTTTAGTAACAATGGGCCAATTGAGTGCAACATTAAACCCTTTAGGCTGGACAATTCCCGTATTACCCGAAATTGACGATCTGACCGTAGGGGGACTGGTAATGGGAACCGGAATTGAATCGACTTCTCATATACACGGTCTCTTTCAACACATATGTGTTTCGTATGAATTAGTCCTGAGTGACGGAAGTGTTATTCGATGCTCGACGGATTCACACCCCGATTTATTTTATGGTGTACCGTGGTCTTATGGTACTTTAGGAATACTTACTTCTGTTGAAATAAGAATTCTACCTGCTAAGAAGTACGTGAAACTCACATACAATCCGATTAAAAGGAATTTCAATCGCTTCACTGAACTGTTCCAAAAGGCCAGTAATGATGCGAATAATGAATTTGTTGAAGGGATTATGTTTGATAAGGATACCGGGGTTGTAATGACCGGAAATCTTACAGACAACGCCGAAACGGATAAGGTGATCTAGAAATATTTACAATTTTTTTAGTATACAGAGTTTTTCATAACTAAAACGACAACTATTGTAAATTTCTATACATAAAATATTAATAACAATAACAAATGTTTACTCAAAAAGTTATTAAACATAAATTTCAAAATTTAACTTCAAATAAATGTTATAAATGGCTTTGAAGAAAAGGTCAAATATAGAAATTATAATTATTATTGAAATACACAAAGTCAATAATGCTAGAAAAATATTTTGAATAAGTATTAATTAAGAAAAATTGAAGAATCACTTAAAATTACAAAATGTTTTAAGATTTGCAAATTTAAAAAAAACATAATTCTTTATTTAGGGACTGGTATCATTTACTTTTGAACAAAATTGCTATATTTTCGATAGTTAAAAAAATATATATTATTCGGTATTAATACTAAACTAAACTAATAAAATTCTATACTAAAACTTTTTGGAAACATTTGCTAATTATTTTTGTTTAAACTTGAAGTGTTAATTTCATCTACCTTGTTAGAATTTGTCGCGTTAGTTATGAAATGCGCTATATAACAATGTATTTTCCTACAGGTAAACGCAATTGGTAAATGGTATAAACCATGGTTCTTTTTACACGTCAAGAGCATGTTAAATCACAATTCAACCGTTACTGAATACATTCCATTAAGAGACTATTACCACCGACATACCAGATCCATTTTTTGGGAGCTACAAGTAAACAATTTTAAACGTATCAGTTCCCTCAATGTGATTCAATTCATTTTTTTAGGACATCATTCCATTCGGTAATAACGTATTATTCAGGTATTTACTTGGATGGATTGTGCCACCTAAAATATCTTTACTCAAATTGACCCAAACTCAAGCAGTGAAAAAATTATACGATAATAACCACGTTATTCAAGACATGCTCGTGCCCATAACTGCATTGAAAAAAAGTATCCAGGCATTCCACGATGAATTCAGAGTGAGTTCACTATATTTTCCAACGCGTGTCGTGTTTTTCTCATCGTTACATCTATCGATTAGCCAATTATCGATTTTTCATTTAACAAAAAAAAGAGGCGGATGTTTTATTTAATCTCTCTTGACTTAATCAGTTTAATTCGATCAGTGTCGAGCAACTAAATAGAATTAATCATTTAATTGCATCAAGTTCTTACACACAAGATCAAAAAACTGCCTTTCGCTTCTGGCCAAATTACGATCAATCTCATGTACAATATCGCGTGTATTTCTTTTTCATTGATCTATTCTTTTTACAACCACCACCTAATAATAGACCACTAGAATTACGATATGGCTGCGTTATACTAAACATGTTATATTAAAAAATAGTTCAGATATTTTCTAACTAATTAAAGTTTTAAAACCATAAATAAAAGTTTGGTGCAACAAATAAATTTTTATAAATACAAAAAGTGAACCCTTGCAATGCGTTTATGTAATATTTTAACTGTTGTTATATTCTGCGAACAGTAGACGATTTCTTTTATTTGTTTTGATTTTACTTAAACTATTGAAACATTTGAAATGTTTGATAGGTAATAATGGAGAGTATTCCTACCGGAAAATGAGAATGTAGCAATTCCAATGAGACTGAAAGTGCTCCAATAATAAGGTAGCCAATCGTTCCTCTTTTATATATAAAAAAAATTAAAAACGTAAAGAGTCACTTTAAATGGAAATTCTGTTTCCAGCCCTATTACAATCGACAATAAAAAATATAGGTTATCGACCCTTGATGTAAGTTGCGGCACAGATGGTGAAAAGTATCCATTTCCTTCTTGATGTATAGTTATTGTAAATTATTGTCTGGTTCAAAATAGGTGTGGTTGTAAAAATTGCAAAAAAAAATATAAACAAATTAGAAATACATGCATAATAAATTGTACTGCTTGTGTGTAAGCGAATCCACTTTCAGATTTTTTCGTAATTCTAATGGAAAGTCCGTAGTAAATTCCTAAAGCAAACATTTAAGTTGAGTTGAATGTAAGTCGTTCTAGTAAAATTATGTTGTGCAATGCGAAGAATGGCAATTGAGAATTCTTTATGAATGACCAGCGCGTGTTTATTTAGTGTAAAACTACCAATTTTTTTTAACAGGTGTATCCCCTGTGGCTATGTCCTTTTATACTTAGAGCGAACCCCGGTTTGATTCACCCCCACTCATCAAAAACTGAATTATATGTGGATATTGGGGTATACGGGGTGCCGAAAGTAGATATTTTCAAACCAAAAGAAAATACTAGGAGGATTGAGAAATTTGTAATCGAAAACAAGGGGTGAGTTAAGTGCGCGCATTCCTGGCCGCACCTGTCCACCTACTTCTTTCATTCTTTACTGTCTGGTTTTGTAGCTTTCAGATGCTGTATGCGGACACCTATACGACCAAAGCAGAATTCAGACGAATGTTTGACCACACATTGTATGATAAGTTACGGGATAAATTGAATTGCAAGAAGGCATTCCCTGAAATATATGATAAAGTCAGTAAGGAGGCGAGAATTTAATTTTTTTTTTTTTTGTAAAGATTTGATTAAAGATGATGATTAAGCAAAGCTTTTTAATGGGTGCAACCCCTAGTGTGTGATCAAATTGTTTAAGTAAGTTGTGTTACGGAATGTGAGCTGAGATAGTTGCACATGCGCTAGCACTGTTAAAAGTTGAGGGAACTGGATCCGGCCTTCGGCGGCTTACCTGAGGCTGATATACTCTTCTGCACTCATTCATAACGTTCATAACACAGTGTTCCATTCAGTTTCATACAAAGTGCTTGTCAGCAGTGAACATGCAGAACTAACATATACGTCGTCGACTTCGCTCGGTCTTCAACTACGAGCATGCAAATTTTACTCAAGTGATTTTTCCAAAAAATTAAAAAAAAATTTATTTCATGTGATTTTTAGTGAGTTTCTTTTTTCTCAAAAAATGTTCCCAGAGGTGTTGCTGTATGGTCTCATATTCTTCATCGCACAATTTTGTAAGTTTTATTAATAAAATTTTTAAGGGTTGCTGTACTATACGGAAGCACATAATTACTAGATTTTTTTGGAAACGCGCATTCGTTTGTGTTAAGTAGCGGCAAAATCAAGAACCGTGACAATGCGTTGTAGTACGTTTACCTGAAGCGCGTTTCACATATTTTCTCTAATTTTTCTAAAGCTAAAGGAATTTCTCTTAGTGAGTCATATAGCTAAATACCCCATATACAAGTCACCGGGCGAGGTATTTGCTTGATCTGAACCAAAATACAAAACGCGAACAAACCTGATTCAATGTAGTCATAAAAGAGCAGGTGTTCTTCAAGTCAGGTTTGTGCATTAACTTTTTGTACACCTCTTCTTGTGTGTGTGTACAAATTTTTATAAAATTAAATTATATGTTTGGAATTGGTAGCAGCGCGCTCACCGGTATCTTCAGCGGCGCCCTAAATTCCTGCACACTAAATTAACTTTAGATGAGTCTGTTTACGGACTAAATTATAACCCTTGGTATAAAAAAAATATAAAACACCTACCTACCTACCTGCTTAAATATAACCCATCCGGTTATCCAATTAAATTAAAAAGCCGATCACTCATGTTTTCCACAGATTTCCACCCCTTCCTACCAGGAAACACACCTCCGGAAGCACCGTCACGACTTAACAATCTGAACAGATGTTTGTTACACCACATCAAAATAATATAAACTAGAAATGTGCAAAAATAATTCAAAGCGAAATAACAAAAAATAAAATTAAAAAAATTCCGATATTATTCTCGAAACACAAAATTAGGCGAGGCCTACTGATTGTGACTATCACTATTCGAAAAGGAAAACTCTTCTAATTTAAATATGCATAAAACTAAAACTGAATTGCTTTGAGATTATGAAGAACATTGACGGAATTTCGCATTACAACCATGTAACCTGAAACTCAGCACAATATGAATTTTAGAAGAACGTCAAAATTAAAAAGTATAGTGTGCAATATTGAAGTCAATCTTGGCTATCTGCATTTCAATCATTATACCCTAATTCGGATACAAACTCGAGACCCCGTAAGTATGATGGTGGAAATTCGTTTAGTGTTTTGATTATTTTCCTTTAATTTTTAAGAAATATATTAAATATTTTTTCTAAATTTCTTCATTTTCAAATAAATTAAATTTATTCTAAAAGTTATTTTAAATGGACTACAGCATCTTCTAAAATCGAATAAGAAATGAACACGAGTGTAAATAAGTTAACATATTCTTTTTTATTAATAATAAACCGCGGGAATATACCGCCGCTTTCCTAATTATTCACAATAATAACAATTTGACCTTATTTGTTAATTTTTTTTTTTTTGGTCCGTCGACGCCATTTCCAAGCCACAGTCTGCATGACCAATTTAAATAAATTGTTTCGGCTTTTTTATGTTGCACCATTTTAGGGCAATTTTAACAAGCGCAACCGATGGTTCAAACTAGTTTACCAAACAACACATAAGTGATCATCACAAAAAATTACATTTCTTTTTTGTTTATTAAACGGAATAATGGCATTAGGTAGATACGCAACGAATTTAAATAAGATTCCCTCATTTACTATGCGGTAATTAATAATCTTTTTTTGCACCCTTCAGAATAAATTATTCGAATTTTTTTGTTGGGCGCACGTGTTGGAAATTATTCTAGATCTAAATTATTGATAATTTGGTAAAAGAGCATGTAATATCCCAGACGTGTTTTTCGATGGGTTCATTTCGATAGGCATGCCTGGCTGATCCTAAGGGGCGATTTTGATTTGCACTTTTTAGACCCTTTAAGTCAGTAAATTATAATGTATAACTGTACACATTTGAAACATCTTAATAATCAGAAATATTAATTAGGCAAAACTAAGCTAAAAGATGTCTATATTGATTTATTTTCATAATAAATTGCATAGTTTTTTTAACTGTTCGATTTTTTTTTTCTAAATTATTTTATCGACAGGTTTCAGATTAGTTAGACAATCATGAACACTTTAAAATATACAAGTTCACTCCATTAAAATTAACCATCGTGATTCTTATTCTTTCTTCAAATTGGTTTTTACCTTTTTTTGTCTATTTAATAAGTGAGCGGATTATCTTAAGAGGCTTTTGCGTGATGATATATCAGTTTTATCTGTCAAGGTTTACAAGCACCATATTATTATAAAGCACTTACACATGCAAAATATTTTTTATATAAAATAAAAATAATTCAAAATTGAATATTTAAATCGCAGATTGTATTAAAATTTATTTTTTGTCCAGCTGTAAGTTTATCTAATCATTCAAGGACTTCAAAACCTAGACCTTACAGATAATAATCTGAGTAATACAAATAAAATCTGCTCAAATAGCTAATTAATTAAAATGTAAACTCATCACGCGTAATATACTTGATACGTTAATGGAAATATAACACGCATACCCATTACGAATTGTAATAAAAAAACTATGCAGATGAAATATGAGATTGGAATTCCATATTTACTCATCACAATTAATACAAAGATAAGCAAATCGTAAGAATTTAAAATGGATGATAGTACCTGGCATTGTGAGGATTTAATTTTGTGTGAATGTACTGTAGAATGTTGCTTGAATAAGAAGTAGAAATTACGTAGGCAGAGCAGGTAATGCAGGTATTTTGGTTCAAAAAAGGAGTAAAAACATTTGTTGGACAATACTTGGTTATCTGATAAGCGAGTAACAAGTTGATGTTACTTAAAACATAATTAAGACCGGTGTTTAATTAGGTTAATCAGAAGTGAAATAAATTTAAGAATGGTTTGCTTCCGGAAGCATTCGAGGTCGTTGAGTTTATTGTGCGAGCTCCTACTACACCTTCTTGGAATTATAATATTATCCCCAAAAACTACCTGAAGAGATGAATGAAATGTTTAACTACCACTACAAGAATATACCTGCAATTATCTGCAAATATAATTATAAACAGTATCTGAAATTGATGAGGTATCCACTTCCTGCCATTAAAATTATAGGTGCAGGTGGCCACTGCAGATTCTCTTTCATTCGCCAATAAAACTAGTTGGTTACAAATATTTCATTTTCATAAATTCACTTACAGGTATGGTACACCGGATGGTAACAAAATCCTTTTTTTTAACAGCGAAAGCTTGTTTTACAGGTCTTTTGAAATTTGGTACGATTTTAATTCTCTTAACTCTAGAATGTGTATCAGGTTTGATTCCTGCTAACCCCCCATTGTTCAACGCTTTATTTTATAATTAAAATCTAACGTTGGATAATATTTCAATGATTTCCGACAAGTTTATTTTAAACCAATT
The DNA here is from genome assembly GCA_027574865.2 of Coproporus ventriculus. NCBI lineage: Eukaryota > Metazoa > Arthropoda > Insecta > Coleoptera > Staphylinidae > Coproporus > Coproporus ventriculus. Next base: position 65,011 of record JAODAH020001029.1, on the reverse strand, counting down.
TCCGCTGTCTTTCTGATTTCGTTGCTCTTAGCTTCATTAAACATCATAAAATATTATCTTGCTTGGTATGATCACAATTATGACTTTACCACAAAACCTCAAACGAACCAGACCTTCATAATCTATTTTTTTTCAGATTTATAAAACTTCTTTCTTCTCACACCTTTTAAATTTATTGATCTAATTTTTTTTACAAAAATCTATAATCAATTAAAAAGATGAATAAATGTTAAAAGAAGCAAGTAATATAAAAAAAATAATCATACAAATACTAAAGATGCTGTTAGTAGGGCAGTTCAAAAAAGGTTTTAAAATGTTTCAATTTATTTAATATGTTTTGTAAGAAAATAACTTTGACATAGCAATTTATAGTCAATATCAGTGATGAAATAGTAGATACCTATAACTTAATTAGCATCCACACTAATATGTACAAAAAAAAATCAATAATATATAATTTAGTAGCGAAATTATGGATGTAAATATGGATTAGTAACATCACTAAATAAATATTGAAATAAGAATCTTATAATTATACAAGACTGCCTTCTGGATAGACATAATACATGCAACGTTATTCGAAGAATCAATGATATACTTTCGATATTTGTATATATCTGATCTGTACTCTTTCTTTAATCACCTGCTGTTAGTACATTATATCTTTAATCAAATATATTAAAGTACTTAACTTTCTTTTTGTTTGGTGGTTATTTGCAGTAATTTGTACTGAACAGTAATTATGTAGCACAATAGTAATTGAGTTTTCTCAGATTCCGATGAAGATTTTTTTGTTAGTATCGCAATTAAAATTGGTTACAGTCGATCTGAATGAAAATTGAACAGAGAAAAGTGACTAAAACAGCTAGAAACCTAATAGAATGATTAAACTGCAGACTTTAATTAGAATAATAAAGATTGAATCGTTAATTCTCACATAATGTAATATTCTCAAGCATTTTGCAGGAAACATTTATGCCGTAAGATTTTTAAGGATGAAAAGGAAGTGCCATTTCAACTAATTAGTTGTACTTAACGTTTGAATGAAACTGACTACAAAACGTCTGTTACTCCTCAACATTTTTAATTAAAATTAAAATTCATCGAAAGTTTTATTACAGGAAAATTGTCATTAATTATTCGATAACCAATGAGATGCGAAAAGATGAGGCAATAATACAATCAAACCTGGTCGTAAAAAAGGGTGCGCGCATACCATCCTCAATAGTGCTAATTAATAAACAAACAAAAAGTTTTAATGAAATTCAGTGTACGTCCAAGAGTTATTGTGGTAACCGGACATTAAATATTAAATGAGAAAAGTCATTCATATAAGATTCCTGTTTTTAATTGTGTTATTTATGTAGAGCCAGAATATATACATTTATAGGAATGTTCATGGTCGAATGAATACACTTTATGGAGAAAAGTCAAAGACCGATGTATCTGATTATTAGATTAATCTGAATAAATCATCCTACAACATTATTGTATTAAACAATCAGTATTTACATATCAAACAATTAATCGCACACACCAACAAATCACATTGGCTTATTAACCGTATTTTTTAGAAGCCTTGAACCTAAAAAAAATGAAAAGAAAAAAGTGAAGCGTTTAGCAAATTTTGTATGTAATATGCTTTAAATATCTAAAATGACTAACCCAAATATAGGAATTTTAGTATTATGATGCAATTTTTGTAAATTAGGGCGAAGTGGAAGGTTGGATGTTATATAACCAAAATTTTTCTTAACATGTAGCAAGTTGTAGAGCAAGATTTAGCGTCTTGATCAGCTTTAGACCGATAAACCCTTCGATAATATCTTTTCATCTTTTAAAATTAGACAGATGGAGCAGGGAAATAATTAATTTATCAGATATTCTAACTGCCAGATAAATGATCTAACACTAACATTGTAGTATAAACACTTTTACCAAAATTATGATAAAAATCAAGAGCAAATCGTAGATTATATTATTAATTTTAAATTTAAAATTAATATAATATAAATATGGTAACGGAATATTAGTAATCAAAAGAGAAAATAAAGTCAAAAAATCGTTAGAAATAATTTAGCAATAAAACTAGCTTAAAATGGATTTTTAATGCATTCCAATTCTTTTTTTGTGCATGAGAATTTTTCCATATAGGTATCTGATGTTTGTTGGGTCCTTGTAGATTCATCAAATAAATCTCCCGAGTTGTAACGACCTCGCAAACAGGAAAGATATCTTTCCTTTCTAACAGCGGATATTTTAATTTCGGCACAAGAACCATAAAAAAAAAGAAAAAAAGAATTAGTTTGGAAGGCACCATGTCGGCGGCCTTTAACTAGAAAATGATTACATAATTTATAGAAAATATAAGAAAAAAAAGTTGAAAATGGTTTTGAATCGATTTTTAATGGAGGAAAGATTGCAAAATTATTTAATAATTTTTTCACTTTGTAGGTTTCCTGATTTTATCATTTTTTTTTCACTTTACGCACGTGTTTTAAATTACTTTTGATCTAAGGGTTTGATAAATTAGTTTTTTGTCCCAAACATGCACTCATGATGGGTTCTTTTGATAGATTTGGTTGGTTGAATCTGGAGGACATTAATTTTTTTTTCTCTAAAAATTTACAAAGCTATCCTTTTTAAAATCACGTTATGGTTTTATCGATACAAAAAGTGCATACTTACATAATTAGCAAGCGTAAAGATTGCATACACCTGATAAGACCAATGTAATTTTTTACACTTAATAAAAGTTCAAGTTACCATAAATTGACAATTTGAATTAATTGCACGAATATATACAAAATTATTTATAGTTGTATTTATACAAAAAGAAACTCTTTAAAACTTAAAGAAATCTGTGTACATATAAAGTATTAATTGCTTAGAAAATTCAAGGATTTAAATAGCTAATTGCAAATTATTACTATATTCAAAAATAAATATGACATCAAAACCACAAACTATAATAAAATACAGTTGCGTATTATCATAAAAAAATTTTTTTTTCTGAGATAAATGTTTGCTTTGAGCAAATTTTTATGTTGATTTTCAGCATAAATACTAAATTTATCTGAAAATCGATAAAACTATAATAAATTAAAAGAGCTTCGAATATATTTTTCCGTAAAAGATAAATTCCAGGAAGTACAATATAAAACAGTAAAAACTTTTTATTTCGCATAATGAAATTCAATGAAATCTATTTTGTCGTATCCACACAAAAAAATACTTCGCAAAGCTAATTCCCTCATTATTTGTAATTAGCGTAAATTAAATAATATAAATAAATAATGAGAAGTAAATAGAATTAATACTAGTGTGAGAATGTACGGAACAAGTTTTTTAATTGATAGGAAACTAAAATTTTATAAATTATAAAATGTATTTACTTTATGCAAATGGACGATAGTATTAAAATATGGAACGTGTAGATGCATATAAAACACGAATATTATTTCCATCGCCTGCAAATTATAATAGAAAAAGCATATTATACAGTTTCCTTTTTGCGATTTAACTAAAAATAATCAGGTCGAATGTAATTTCGCATTAACTGATATATTTTTATATTCGTAATTACTCTTCGCTAACCAACAGTTAGAAATTATTATTATATGGATTATGTTATTATTCGACGAGAAACGAATTCATTTTTACTAAATTAACTATTTGAAACTTTTATGATTTCCGCAATAGACGTGCGCGTTGTATAATGAATGCATCAAACAAGAAAATTATGTTCATTCACTTGGAGAATGCTGGAACTCTTCATAATGATTACGAAAGAAAAAAATGTTGTTATAGTACATTGCCTTTTCGTAGGGAAAACAATCGGAACAGTTTTAGATGGCAAGCCGTTGTAACATTTTTATGCAAATTATCTCATTTAATATTCATTTAGTGGAAGATAATGATTCAGTTTAAATTTGCATTTATTTTGCAACGGTACGTTATTAACAGATCAATTTTTCTTTTTTCTTTTATAATGTATGATAATAACTTTAACCAATAATATTCTGACTTAATAACACTGCATTTTGATTCAAAATAAAATAAAATATAAAATAGATTTCATTTATATCTTTAGGACAAAATGATAAATGATCATAATTTAATACTAAGAACATACATTTTCAAATCCTGATTTTACTCATATTACTATATATATCGTGAGAAAGTATTTGATTTTTTTAGTATACTTACAAAAATGTGTTAAGCAAATATTTGCTGATGAATAAAATTATTAAATTCGTAGAAAAGGTGTGTTATCCTTGATGTCTAGACCATAACATTGCATTTACATTTGTGATAGTTACAAGAAACGTTTTTTGTTTGATTAAAAAGTGATGTTGGTTTTAATTTATTGGGTGCATTCCGTGTGTGTAATGAAGCATATAGTAGAACTTTTACAGAAAAATGTACATAATATTACTAGCGAGTAATTTTCATAAATGGCCGGATATATATATTTAATGTAAATCTTTAAATGCAGAGTTTTCTTCCTTTTGGAGATTATGATTAATATAATATGCCTGATCTTTTTTAATGCAATTAAGTTAATAATAGTAATTCAGTTGGAAATTAATTAAAACAGTTTAGTATGTAAGTTTGCGAAATTAGATTCTGTTTAATGTGACAATTATTGTGGGAGAGAACGGATGAGTTGTTTATGGTCCTGGCTGATGGATTTTTTTGCCCGCATGCACACACACCACAAAACAAAGATGAAATTATAAAAATTCTAGAATTGAAATTTTTCTGTCCGGTAGAGCGGTCATGCGATTCAAGGTAGTACGTGAAGAGATGCGAGAATGCGGCCGGCCGTTGTTGTTGTTTAGAATTTTTCAATAACTTTTTTTCATGTACAAATAATTACGGAGCGAATCGATTTGTGTAATGACAATAATGCTCATTTAGAAAAAGAAATTGTACATAAATAAAGGGAGATTTATTTTATTGTGCTTGTTTTCAGTTGGGTGCGTCGAGATGGCCTGCTACTTCCCGCAAGAGTATCAAGGAGAATTTGCAATGCAAAGTACTGTCAACACTAGAAATTCTGTCCAATATAGTATGCTAAACATCACTGCCACAGCAATTCCCATCTGGGGAAATTGTCATAGGAGAATAGGAAATAATTTTATTTTAGTTGTTGAGTAGGTATATCTTTAAAATCAATATAATCTCGCTATTATTTAACTTCAATATTTGAATGTAACTCCATTATTTTCATAAAAATTCTTTTTGTTTTAGTTATGGTGGTAATAGTTGCATACGTTGCTTGCATTTAAAATTACGTTCGAAAAACGTGCTGCAAGTGCAAGCAACAAGTCAGGAAACAATATCAAAATGTTATACAAATGAGGATCTAGCAGAAGCTAATTGCCCTAGTGAAAAATCTCTCGAAACTCGTTCTACTGCAGAAATTATCCTATTCAGTATGTACACACATAAATATTAGAAAGCGGAAACATTTATTATTTACATTTTATAGAAACCAAAGATGTGGAAGGTAGAGATACCACAAAAGAATATTGCCCTATAGATGGTAGATTTTGGTTTACTTACAAATTAAACGATGGGGGTATTAAGAAGGAGTGCAAGGGGTACGATTCAACATTAGATGTGTGTCCTTCTGCTTCAACATTAAATTTAAAATTTCATCAATGTTCCTTCGAAAGTTATGGTAAAAGGAAAATTATATAAAAAAAAGAAAATTTATTTATACCTTTTTTTTTAGATTTAAAGTTTGATTGTTTGGGACATTGGGAAGGTGTAAACGGTCAACGTTACTTAGCGCTTGTTGATAATAGGCATTCTCTATTAAAACCGCAATACCGTTGCTCTGTAAGTTAATTAACCGAGCTAATATAAATTTTATTCAAATAATTATCTTTTAGTTATACAAGAGAGACCCCAAAACTGGCTTTATAAACATTGCAATTAGCGGAGATTCAACCTGCACTACTGATTTACATAATGCTAGTAGTGGATTTGAAAGTTTAGTTCTTAGACCCATACATGATAATAACTGGCCTCCAGAGGTTTCTTATAGCTCTTGCAGGTAAGTCACATTCCATTTATAACAATACATCCATAAAATTTATTCCCTGGAAAGGTATATTTAAATATCGATTGAAATTCGTCATTGTGATGACTCAAAATGCCTAACCTCTTATGTAAATAGGCGTGATCATTGCATATTTGAACTTGAACAGGAAGAACTTGCCTTTATAAGACATCAAACTTCGTACTTCATAATCTCATCATTTTACATCCGTAAAATTACATAATATTAATTAAAGGAAGTGATTTTTTTAATTAAGTCAAGGAAAAACACCAACAAATTCCACCTTGCTAATTATGATTTTTAATTGTTTGTAAATTATTCTGCTTGGATGGGTATTTATGGAGCAGAAGCAAAATTTACATAATTATAAAAACCATGCGTCGGTAAATTACTTACAAAAAAAATAATCCTATATAAAAGATCAAAGCACTGCGCACTTTTATTCCAATTTTATTTTTTGAACAATTTCGTACCTGCTTACTTCATCATACAAATTTACATAAAAAAAAATCCATGCAACTTACAACTATTTTTTGAAAATAATAAAAATATGCATGCGGATCGCAGTGCTTTTAATTCAATTTTTAATGCGAAATAAATAAACTCTTTCCTTAATTAATTAATTTTGGACAAAAATAGACTCAGGTAAAGAAGTTAGCAAGCTAAAATGAAAGAGGCATACCGCAACTGTAATTTTGGAGAATATGCTGATAGGAATAACAAAAATAAAAAATATAACAAAAATAGGAGGACATCAAATATAAGAAAACCCCTGTTCTTCGTGGCTAGTGAATGGAAAAGTAACTTAGATGTATAAGTAACTTCTCTAGATATCAAATCTTAAAAAATAGTTTTCATATTAGAAATACGAGAAACGCAAACAGTAAGATAGTGGGAAAGTAGATTAAGAAAATAATAGAAGCTTCAATTGTTGAGCCTATTACTTGAGGCAAGCGTTTTTCTTAATAAATAAAATTTACAAATAAAACTCAATTTAAAGGAAGTGAAAACTTGACCTTCTGGTGCCGGTCTAACTCGGAGCGCGCAAACATTTCGTCCGCCATCAAAGTCCCAACATATTCTATGGCAAATATCTTGGTTCATTTTGAAGATAATTGAATGAAACAAAAAGCGTTATTTTCAAGATAAAATACACTTTCTATAAATGAAAAAAAAATCACTGTGCTAAAACTCGGAAGGACGATTTATCCCAAAATAACTAACGATCTTCGTCGTATATAGACTGTGTACTAAATTTGAACCCGATTGAATTAAGCGTTTAGACACTATCGTGTTCACAAGACAAAATATTGCGTATTTTTATTATTGCGAAGTTACAATTTTTTTTATAGTTTTCCAGATTGGATGCGTGGTAACTGGGAGCATGTGCGTGTTCAAGACAATACAATTACGTATAGAGATCACACCTCATTTAAAACTTACACAATAAAATGCGTGGCTATGATGGAATCTGATGATAAATATTCAGTGTTCAGCAGGACGCAATGGTAAGTAACCATAAAGTTAAATTGTGTGCAAAATGAAATTTAAATAAATAATTTTTTATAGTGGAGAAGAACAATATAATTGCATGCATATCCAAAGGAGAAGCGATAACATATTAGAATTCCAACTGGGCACCAATTTTAGCAACAATAATGATGTTTTTGACCTCTGTGCGGATACCAATTTTCAGGACGATGCTTGGATCACTCAAGGCCGTATGTAACAAATCCATATTTAATTTATAATCAATTTGGTTTTCATTTTTAAATTAAATTTTTTGATCAAAACACTTAATTTAATGCTTGATGCAGCAAACCTGAAAGATGCATTTAATTTTATAGGAGAAGACCCCGCAGTGGAGCTTGCATGTCCAATATCTGGAGAGTATTCTGGGATAATTCCAGAAACTTCGGATTTATGTGCTAAGTTGTGGTCTGACTGCCGCGCCCCTGAATTAATGTATTATCAAGTATCTGATTGTATGTCGAATGAAATTTATGAAGAAAGGGAGTATAAATGTTTAGGACATTGGAAAGAAAATAATCTTCTTTACACTTACACCCAAAGACATGATGTAGCTGCAGGGACTTATGAATGTTTCGTAGGTTCTATGATATCAGATCAAGAAATTTTCATAAAAGAAGCTGGGGAAAATTGCCAAAGAGGCATTGAACCCTTAATAAATGGTATGAAATTAACCAAACGAGGATTGTACTCATGTATAGAAAGAGTACATACCACCAAACGACCTACACTTCCTACAATTAGAACAACGACAACAGTCCCAACCAAACCATGGAATATTGGAGTACAATGTAAGTGATAGTTATTTATATATTAAGGTGAAGCTTTGAGTTCCAAAACTCGCTACTTGCATCTGAATTCATTTTTCCGATGGAAGTATTGTTTTTCACTAAACAATGCAAGGAAAGGGTTTTGCAACTCACTCCAACTTTCAATCTACTTTACAAAAAGCAAGAAGAGAGTTTTGTTTGTTTTTCACTTCCAATAATAAAGCAACGTGTTGTGTGTCAAAAGTCATTGCCATTATGAGTTAAAATAAAAATGCAAGTAACGAGTTTTGGAACTCAGCGCCTCAGCTATAAATAACAGAATCCTAAATAGCCCATAGATCAACTTGGTTGTCAATCATGTCGTCAACCTGTTTGATACAGATTGAACCAAAAGTTGACCATCTTTACGTAGATATCACTTTTACAAGTAAAATCGTCTGAAAAAGATGTTGGTATATCATTTGAAAGTCTGCGTTTGGCAAGGAGTACATATCGCAAAATGCAATATTTAAAATGAGTGAAAGAATTGCCATTAAGTTATAATTTAGGTCTTTTATTTTAAAAACATATATGTAAATGGAAAATTTCGACATTAATTATGATGCAATCTTACTGTCTTTTATACTTTTCTTTCTTCATTTATGAAAATATATGTTTTAATTTCGTTTCAGTTCCTACAATCCCAGAAACAGATAACAACAGCATTGGGACGGCTTCTCATCTTCAACCTACGTACTTTGTATTTTTAGTTTTATCAATTGTGATCAAATATTTATAAATGAAAGAAAATATCTCTATAGACTGTCCATATTTATATTTAATAGTATTATTAAATATGTTCGTTTTCCTTCGAGTATGACTTCGTTCTTGCCACAAGTCTGTACTTACTAGTAATTATATAATTTATATAATATTTATATCTATTTGTGGTAAATACTGTTTAAGTGATTTATTATTATAAGAATTTTATTGTGATTTTATTAAGTGTATATTTTACGCATCCTGTATAAAAGTATTACATTAGTCTTAAATTTTTTCGAGTTATTTTGATTCTTTGACCAAAATATACAAAATATCTCAAAACGTACTGGCAATATTTCAAAGATGAATTTCAGAACGTGCCGTTTTGTGTATTGAACACAATGGAGATAATTTTGAACATTTCTTGTAAATAAAACAATTGCAATGCATTTAAAAAATTATTTAATAAATTCTGTTGAACTAAAATTTCTGAAATTCATTTATTTAAAATATTTTGGAACAAGTAAATTTTGTTTTTGAAATATATTTACAAAAAGAGCTTTGAGTTCTTTATGTAGGTAAGTACCAGAAAGATTTATTCACTTTTATCGTTCAAATGTGGAAATATAATTTATATTTTGGTCCTCACTTCTATTTACTTCTTACTTTTTCTTTTAGGGCAATACAAGAGTACAAAATCATGCAAAGAAGTTCTTTTAGAGTAAGTACGAGCTACGAAGAAGTATAAAACTCCCTAAACGAGTAGAGTTACTATAACAAAAAAGCAGCGAAATTTTTCATAAATTATTGCCTTACAAATTAAATATTAAAGGCAATTTTAAAGTACCTGTGATATTTAGTACTGGTGCTTCAATATTAATATATCGATGTTAAATGATTACTAATCATATGAACTTGCAAAATACTTAATAATAACCTTGATCAATCATTTTTTTCCAAAGCAGCATTTATTTTTAAATTTGTGAAACTTCAAGGCCAATGTATTGAATTGGTAATAAACTTTACCTATGTAGAATTAAATAATAATAGTATATTAAAGCATCGAGTGGATAAGGCGCGAGTTATAGCATGAGACCAAGTTTTTAAAACGAGCGGCGGAAGGAAGTTTTATAAAGGACGAGTCAACTTTTTCAAAACTTGTTTATTAGTGCAATTTATTTTAAATATTATTCGCTCTCATAACAATAATCATGTTTTTACTTGTCCAATTTAAGATCATATTGCTTGTTTGCAATCTTCTTCGTCCTAAAAAAGGTTGTGATCATATTCAATGCAAAACCTAGAGTTGGAAAAATTCATTTTTTTGTAGTTTTTTCGATATTTCAACCCTTAAACCTCCGATATACAATCAAAATTTTATTGTACAAATTAATATAAAATTCAGGTGATTCTCAAGCACTTCTTAGTATTTTTTGAATCATTTGAAGGTGTTAAAAGTCAGTTAGAAATTGATAGAAAATGTAAAAAAAACATTTGATTGTATCAAAAATTATTTTGGTAATGTCAAAAAAATAAATATATATTTTTGGAATATAATTTAATTTATGAGAAATTATAGACTATTACCAAATTTGGTAAACGCTATAGTGTTCAGTAAGTAGAATGTTAATACCTAATCTCAAGAGAACGATTGCTTATGTAGAGTCAATAAGAAATTTCGATCAAAAGAAAATAATTTTTGGTTTTTTCTTTTTAATAAATTACTTCTACTTCTTAAATGCCTGTGAATACCACAAGTTATCATCTCTTAGTACTTGAAACAAACCGAAAACTATCATAACTTAAAGGTTATGTTTAATAAAAAGAACATGCAATCTTAACGATTAAAGAAGATGAATGATTTTTGCTTCGGAAACGCACTTATCCTTTACATATGATCCATATAGTGGTAATGAATAATAGAATTAACGTAATCAATGAATTGAGTGGCATTAAAAAAACTACAAAACTATAATAAACTAAAAACATTATATTTAACAAAAATTAATACAAATGTAAAAAAAAATTACAATGACTTTCCTAAATAGCTAACATTTAAAGTCATGGACAGCATCTATAAACCATTTCACAGCTTCTGTTGGTGCATCTGGATATATTCCATGTCCCAAATTTACTATGTATCTGTGATATCCAAATTCCTTTAGCATATTTTGTACATATTTTACTAATAAATCTTTATTAGCATATAAAGCACAAGGATCCAAATTTCCTTGCAATGTAATATCCTTTGCAATTTTTCGTGCTTGTGATGGATTTGTAACCCAATCAATACTCAAAACTTCAAATCCCATTTGTATTTGTTGATCCAAAAAATGTCCACCTCCTTTTGCAAAGAAAATCATTGGTACATCATCTAACTTTTTCTCTTTTAATTTTGATCGAACATTTTGTCTTATACGAATGATGACTGAAGTCATAAATTCTTTATAGATTTCACTACCTAAATATTCAGCACTGCTTTCAAAAAGTTGGAGCATTTGTGCGCCGTATTCAACTTGCATTACTAAATAATTTTCAATTAAAAATGATAATTTATCAATTAAATCTCTTGCTTCTGACTGATGCGAATATAACCACTTTTTTGCTTTTGATGCTGTTTTTGTGCCACCTCCTTCAATCATATAACACATTAAGGTCCACTAAAAATGAAATTGTTCATATATTTTTATCTTTAATATTGAAGTGTATGTGAAACTTACTGGAGCCGCAGAAAAACCCAATAAAGGTACTTTTCCTTCTAATGCATGTCGTGTTAATCTAACAGCATGTCCTACATAAACCAAAGAATCTAAGGCACTTTCCCATGTTAAATCTTTTAAAGTTTCTAAAGTTAACGGTTTTGGAAATACTGGACCCTGAAATAAAACATCAACACTTAATTTAACTAAAGCAAAGTCATTTCCATAATGAAACTTCGGTTAAAAGGAAAACAATGCGTATATTTTCAGGTTTTCGTAGTTTGATACTTAGTTGAGTAACCCTATCCTGCAATGTAATGTAACCTTAAAAATCTAATTATAATCCTTTTGTTACCTTTTCTGGTTGCATTATGCACTCCATTCCTAAAGCCTGTGGAATTACTAAAATATCACTAAAAATAATCGAAGCGTCCAATTCATATTTATGTATAGGCATCAAAGTGACTTCACAAGCGAGTTTCGGTGTTTGGCATATGTCGAAAAAGGAATGTAATTTTCGAAACTCACGGAATTCTAAAAAATCATGTTTATATAACTAACCTAATTTCTTTTTCACATTCATTACCTTCCATGTATCGTCCCGCTTGCCTCATGATCCATATTGGTAATTTATCTGGAGATTCACCCCTGGCAGCTTTAAGAATTCTATCATTTTTTAAAGTGGGGAAATTGGTTGATTGAAGTAATATTTCAATTTCCTGTAAGAAGACTGCATTATAAAGAGAGTATTACAGGAAGTTATTACTTACCTCATCTGAGTAGTGCATGTTTGTTTAATTCTTTAGATTTTACTTGTAAGAAACTTAAATTAGAAAATAACAGGAAAGAAAACCACTGATTGGAATGCCGGGAATGCGCTCAATCATCACATATCGTGTTATCTTTTTATAATTTACATTTCAATTCGCAGATGGCACTAAAACAAAATTTACAGATTCCATTCTTTAATTAAAATTTTTAAATGTAAATTTAATAGAAAAGAAACGCATTTTGTTTATTTTCAATTTAAAAAATTGCAGGCTTTACTAGTTTAGTTCTCTTTTAAGATAAGACTTCAAATTTTACAAAACCAGCCCTACATAAATCAAGAACTGATTATTTAAATTTAGAAAATTAAAAGTTATAGAACACGATAGAAAAATATGAAGAGTTTATTTCAACCAAACTTTAATTATAAATTAAAATTTGGAGATTACCATAGAGCTGCAAATTGGTGATAGAAAAAATAGAACTAAAATTGTTCAAGATGACCAACTTTCTTGAAGTACTTCAAAACAAATATTTCTCTTAGTAACAAATTTATTTTCTAGAAATGTACAAATGTTTAAATTTCTGCAAATTTGCATGTGTAATAATGATGTTAACCTTCTGACTTTCAAAATTATCTTCTTCTTCAGTCGAAACTATAGTTGAATTTTTATATAGCCACCTATAATAAAAATAGATTAATTAAATATATCATCAACATTTTCAAACAGTTACCTAATTTCATCTCCTCCTATAGGCACACGAAGTGTAATTACCTTCCTACCTGTTGATTCTACAACTAACTTTTCAAGTTCTTCTTTTAATTCATCTAATCCTGTGCCTTTAGTAGAAGAAACAAGCAATAAATCATTTGGAGGTTTCTGTACCAAATCACATTTATTTCCAACAGATAGCAATTTGTTAGAAACACTTTCTCCTGATGAATTTTCTGTTAAATTTTCTAAAGTTGATAAGACATGCTTACATTGAAATTCTCTTTCTTCACTTGCTAAATCTTGTACATGAAGAATTACATCCTAAAAAGATTTATTCCATCTTTAAATATCTGTCAAAGGAGATGAGAAAGAACTTACAGCATATAAGGCATCTTCTAAAGTTGCAATGAAGCATTCTATCAAATTTGTGGGAATATTGGAAATGAATCCAACTGTATCAATGTACAAAACTTCCAAATTTGATTTCAAAAAGCCTGCATGAGCAGTAACATCTAAAGTTGCAAATAGTTGGTTTCGTGGTTGTAAATTTTTATCTCCAGTTAAGGCTTTTATCAGAGAAGTTTTTCCTGCATTAGTATATCCCACAACAGCAATCACAGGATATGCTAATTCTTTTCTTTTTTTTCTCAAAAGTTCTCTTTGAATCCTTAACTTTTTGATTTCACTTTTAATTTTTTGTTCGCGATTTTGCAACATTACTCTTTTAGTATCAAAATCTGAAGCAGCCATGAAGTGAGTTAAATATTGCTTTAAATTTGCTTTTAAGTACATGACTTCTGCTAATGCTACTTGCAATTTAGCATGTTTACTGATCGCATGAACTCTCAAAATCTGTAGCACAATTTGATAACGGTCAAAAATGGGAACTTGAAAAAGTTTTTCTAGTTCTTCGAATTGTACATTTTTTAACATACTTAAATTTATGAAAACTGCAGTTATTGATTTATCAGAACGAATTCTTTGTTTTAATTTTGTAGCTGTACCAGAACCGAAAAGTTCAGACTTTTCAAAACTTTCTAGAGGTACGTTTAAAGAACCTCGAAGATTCCAAGAAGATAGGGTTCGAACGAGAGACTCAGCTTCTGCCAATCGATTTTCAGGTTTCGTTAATTCTTCTTTTTTGGGACCCCATTTTATATAGGGATTTATTATAAAACAAGTATGATCTCTTCCTAATGAAAAGCATCTCTCGGCAAATTTACTAAATTCTCTAGAATAAAAAAATCCTTTTAAAAAAATAAAATATAAGAAAGCATTGAGGATAAAATAAACAGGAAAGATATTAAAGAGAAAAAGAAGTTCATAGGGAGACATGGACAATATGCAAAGATAAAAGATTCATAAAAATCAATACTAAATGATAATATTTAAAGAATGTAAAAAACTTATATGCAAACCCAAAAGGTAAAGGTTCGAAACAAAATTACAACCATAAGAGAAAAGCTGATAACACTTAACAATAAACATGTTTACTTCTGGTATAACTATATAATTGAAGAAGCTTAAGAAGAACTGTTTAAAAATCATCAAAAAGAAGAAATAAATTTGAAGAAAAGAAACTGCAAAATTTGTTAAAAGAAGGTTCAAAATGAAGAACATATTAAAAGACTTAATGTCAATTTTTTTCTTACCTATCATGCTCAATAATTTCATTTGTAGGATCTAAATCATCTTTATAATTAATCGAGCTAGTAGAAATTCTTCGGAAAAAGGAAAATTTTACACTGGGTAAAAAATATTTTAAATGTCGCGCCATTCCACCATTACCTCCTTTCAGTGGTGTGTGTAAATAACCTGGAAGAAAACAAATCTTTTTAGGCAGTTCCTGAACCAATTAATTCAAATCAATTAATTAAGATGTTCGAACAATTATCTAAGCAGGTAATTCGATATAAATTAGCATCTAATTCATTAAAATTTAATGCTTTATTTAAACTTTCTAGATACTAACCTTTGATATTAGGTAGGCACCACAATTAACATTTATGTTTTGCGGGAAACATGGTATGGTATATTCATTTGAAATCTTTATTGTATTCATATATTTTTATTCAATATATTGCTTTTAGTTTGTAAGGCATGTAAATAAAACTTTAGATTTGATCTTTTGATTTATTTAGACCTTATATAAATTGCTAATTTTAACTAAAGCTTTATAGCAAGGTATCATAGGCCTCTTTTCTGAACTTACAATTTGCAAATGCTTCAATGTTATTTTTTTTATTGTTTTCTTAAAATTTTATATATTTCATGCAAAGAACCTTCAGAAAGCATTTTTAATAATAATAATATTGAAGATTAGAAATTTGTTACTACTAAAGAAATTTTGGATTTAAATGATAATGATGAAATAAAAATAGAGTGATTCCATCACTTTGACTTTACCTCTTTTGGAAGATACAGACCTTAAAGTTTAGTATAGATACTAATACTACTACCATTATATTGTTGAACAATATAACCTGGTCATCTAAATGTTAGACTTTTTGATTAAGTTTTACTCTTCCGAAATTTCCCAATGTTGATTCCTTTTTCTTTGTTTTCCCGCGTTCTATTTCTTTTTTCTAACACAAAGTTGAATTGCTGCGATATCCATCTCTTTGCCTGATGCCTGTTTTAATTCGAAAGGTTCTGTTATTGTTGCTAGAAATTTCACTTTTTTAGCCGCTATTACTATAGCCAAACTTCCAACAAAATAAAAAAATAGCGCAGTAGTTCTTATTAAAATCTAGAGCTATTGAAAAATTAAGGCAATCAGAAATCTTGATGATCAAATGTTAAACAACTGTGAATATTGTTGATAAAATTTAGACAACATTTCTTCATGAAATGTGAATTGACAACATTATCGCAACTGGGCCAAGTTTAGTATAAAATATCACTCTCCAGAGTGATTTTTTTTTGTTTTGTTAGGAAAACAATAAAATGAACAAAATATTTTTTGTCAGAACAATATATATGTAATTATATTGTTGCGCGGCGCCATCTATACAGTTATAATTTTTGCTTTTTTGTCGATTCAGATTGCCAAAAGAACTGGATTTCTGTAATTTTAGGTACAACACAGTCAAAATCTAAAGTTTTGCAAGCAATTTCGGTTTCTTACCATTTCTTGGTCAATTTTCTAAAAATCCTTTTACAAAAAATTGTTTTCTTTTTTAAAAGTTCGACCAAAGTACATGTTTTCTATGAAAATTTTTCGTAGTAGTAATCGACGTAAAAATTGACATGCAAATAGCCAAATTGATAGTAAATTTTCAGAGAAATCTGAAAAAATAGTGTTTGACCGAGGCACCATGTGGAAGCTAGAGTTGCACTCGAACTGTAACAAATTTTGTCATATTCGAATTCTACAAAAAATTTTATTTTAGAAAACAAATTTTTACGCCAAATTATGATTTTTAGAAAATCAATCAAAAAGTGGTAAAAAAAAAATTAAATTGCATGTAAAAAATCGGGTTTTGACTTTTTATACCAAAAATTGCAGAAATCCAGTTTTTTAACAGCCTGAATCGGTAAAAAAGAAAAAGGAACAAAACCTAGACTTAACCTGACTGTCCTACACATTTTCACGCGGAATTAGCCTTTAAACAGATGGCTCAATTGAATATAAGACTTGTACCATTAACTGAAGAAATGGAAACAAAATATCTAAATTGATTTACAATTTAATTTCTAAGGTTTTACTTCTGTCCTGCATAAGATTTTAATTTTATTTTTTTTTAATTTTGTGTTGCAGTTGTTACTTTATATTGTTTGTAGTTTTTGTGTAAAATATTTAACTGGTGATAGTATTGTAGAATTGAATGAACATAAATATAATATAAAAATGATGCAAAACATAATTTGTGAATTGAGCTCTCGCATCCGGATGTGAATTTATCAATTCAACCACCCACGACCTAGGAGGAAATTTATGTTTGTCGGAAATGATAACAGTGCTGTTCAGATTGCCTTTTCAAATGGGAGATTATTCATTTAAAAATAAATATAAAATTTTCTTTTTTCTCTAAAACGTGTATTGTGTATGTAATTTTTTATCTACGGAGGTGAATAGGTCAATTGGAGATAAAAAAAAAGTGTCACTGCCCCCTGAAAGTAGCCGATTTTGGGAATTCAATTTGAATTAGGTTGATTGAGAGCTATTTAATGAAATTGTACAGGAGAAAGTTGCTTGAAAGCTTTATATGGCATAGAAAATATGGATGTAGATATATCTTAATGATTTGAATGGAGGATTTAAAGTTCTTTTGTAGCATGCAAAAAAAAAAGAAAAGTTGATGAGTTGTGATTCCAGGAAGGTATAACTCTAGGTAGAGAAATGAGATGGACATCAGTTTATAATTACATGTTTGATATGTTGATTTTATTTGAGGAAATGGGGGAGTATCAGATTACCAAGTCCAAGTGTGCGCCATATGGGTTGATTTAGTATTTCTAGGTGGTGGTTAAATTGTTTTCTGTCTTTGAATAATTCGTGCTGGGAGAGGGTGTAGTAAAACTGAGGACTGTGACTGTGAAGAGAGTCAGGAATGCGTTTGAGTTTGACTCAGTCAGTATATTTTAAGTAGATTGGACAGACGGTGCGCGTTGAGTTGTTGTATTTTACCACACGCCTGTACCAATATCGGTCGGAGTCCCAGGATCTTCACGAAGCTTGGCCTCTTCAGTATATTCTGGTGAATCTCTATAATCGTGAGCGCGTTATAAAATGGTTTCGAGATGAGTGGTGCGAATTTAATATCAGTGCCATTAAGTACAATTCATTCTTGGTTATTGTGATAGGAATAGACTGATCTTTTTAAATTGTGCACTTGCACGTGTTTTTGTAACAGGTAAACATAACTGAGGTAAACAGCCTCTCGCAACAATTTTTTTTTAAAAGAATCCTCCCCCCATTTCTTCTCAGAATCGCACTATAAATAGATTATTCATTACTCTACTAGCACTCATTTTATTTCATACGAACAATAAATGTCTTAACTTCTTTATCAGATATTTTCTATTTACTAATTGGTGCCGCGCGCTAATCTATCAATAATTCTAAACAAAAAGCATTCATTGAATTTTTTTCATTCCAATTAAATTCGCTTCACTTCCCTTATTTTCCATTTCAATAACTTTCAATCGTTCCTACAAGTTTTTTTGACCAATTTGTTCTTATTTATAAGAATAACAAAATGAGAAAATTCTTAAATACAAAAATTTGAGAAATATTAGAAAATTTTTAAGAAAACATGAAAGTTCAATACGAAATCTTCTAACATAGATAACAATGAAATAGGTAGAACAGCTTAATAAGTTATTGGAACCATAAATTGAAAGGCAATAAATAGTTAGAGCATGCAATATTTTGAATACAAAAATTATTTCCGTCGAAAAACTTTTAATTTTCCTTCAAAATTTATTTATTGAATCTGGAAAATGATTATAAAAACGCTTTCATGAATTTACTTAAAACCGTGACAACTAAGACAGGATTCCTCAATATTTCTGATGGAAAAAAAGATTTATGTGATATTTATTTATCAAGGCACAAAATTATTTTTTAAATTCAGAATTTGGAGGCGGTAATCAAGGAGAATAATCGTGTGAGGATGAAAAATAATTTTAGTGTTGATATTTGATATTTCATATTCGATATTTAACAATTTCTTGTTTTGACAATTTATATTTTAACGTTTTGCATATTTAATAAATTAATAATTAAAAGTTACAACTATAAAATTCCGCAGTACATCTCTAAAATAGTTATAATAATATTCTTAATATATGACTGCGGTAATGTAAAAATCACAATGTGCTTAAGAGCTATTGACAGCCTGTACTTTGTGCGTTGATTATCACTTTTAATAGTAGAGGTAGAAAAGAAATTTCCACCTTGTCAGGCGTTATCAGATGAATTTGGATACATGTATTTGATTTAGTATTTCGTCCTTGATTAATTTCTCAAATTCTTTTTGGGGACGAGATCAAAAAACAAAAGACATCTTTCGTTCGTTTACATAAGAATAAATTAATAAAAATACAAATTTCATAAAATTAAAAACTGAATCATTAGGCCTGAAACTGGCCTTATGTTGAAGTGTGTGTATGAATTGTAGCATTCGGGAAACAGTTTCAGGCTATATAATTCACAACATTTTTTAGACCAACAATCGAAGAATTTAAAATTTAAACTGAATTCAACCTATTTTCGGCCATAAAAAGAATCAGTATGGTTTACAAACTATGTAACAATTTATGACAACCCAGTTGGTAATTTTTTGCCGGTCAAATGTAATTATTGTACTGTTGCTTTTGAGACGGAGGCCCAAAATACATAGTTATTTTAATCTTTAGGCTTGAAACTAGGCTTTTGCAATCTTGAGTACGAATTGCAAAAAATACGAGCACTCGTAAAATAGTTTCAGGCCGAATGATTAACAAATTTTTTTAGGCCAATAGTCTTACAACTTATAATTTGAACTTAATTTAAGGTATTTTAAGTCAAAGGGTCGTAGTAAGTCAATGACCCATACAACAAATATATACACATACATATATAGAATTTTACAATCGGTCCAAAAACTAATTCTTATTTTAATGTAGTTACATTTCCAATTAATAATAACGAAAAAGATAGTTTGGCAAATTTTGATAGTTCTAACGTCAATGATAGTTAGTAATTAGTAATGTCAACACACTTAGTAACGAAACGTCGACTAAATATTGTTTTCGTTTAGTTTTCAAATTGTTACAGATAAATATTTTTCTTAGAAGATAGACTTTTGAAATTCATAAAGAACAAGTTTCCATTGTGATTAAAACTACACTTCCTGCTATAGCTTTAAATGTTTGTTACATACCAATATCCTAAAAAGAACATTTAAGTTTTTCAAATTGTTGACACTTAAACATATGCAAAACTGTTATTTAATCCTTCTGCATTGAATTTCTACACTCGTGTATTTGAATAGAACATCTTTCCATTCATATTACCTGCAGGGAATCAAGTGATGAGCATGTGATTTCTTTTATCTTCGCAGGTAAAATACAACAAAATCCGTTTCTTTTGAAATTTCACGAAAAGAAAACCAGAATTTGTAAAAACTAACAAAAATGTACTAACAACTAATTTTTTAAAACCATTTTCATTTTTCCAAGAATTAATGTTAAGTTGGGTAGGTTAGGGTTTACAATTACGTGAGTAAAAATTTGTTATTTTCAATATTTCTAGGAGTTTTTGATATATCCATCTTTGAACCGCTCGTGCAAATCTATAGAACAATCGACGGGAACAGGAAAATTGTTCAAATACATTTGTTCGAAAAGTACAACTTACCAATAGATTTCGTTATCAACGTATTTGTCAATTACATTTATTTTAATAAGCAATAAAGTTGTTCAATGTAAGATATATGAGGTTTTAAAGGATTAAATGATCCCCTAAGATTAAAATACTATTTCTTTTTTTTGAGAATTTCTATAAGTCAAGCAATGCAATTACTTACAGGTACAATTCAGTATAGATTCATATTAACAACAATAATTATTGATCATACTTTATCTTGTAAGTTAGATAAAAATCACAATTAATTGAATTTATACTTACGTCACAATGTTTCAACCAGATTTGGTAACTCAGTCTCTATTTATAAAAGGAATGCATGAAGTTCTCGAGCAAATTGAAATAACTAATTAAAAGTGTTTATATCAAGATTGAAATTTCATTCGATTTAAATTTTCGAAATAAAATAGGAATAATTTTAAAGCATAGATCAAACCAAATTTTATTCTCTGTGTTAACAAAATTGAGAATAACTACAACAAAATTAATAAATAATCTTTAAGATGATTCTTCTGTGTGAGTGTAAGGTTATTAGCTCCTCTTCATTCTAATTATTCTTGAAGAATTATTGGTAATTTTGTTCGAGCACCTCTACAATAATTTTTAACGTATATACCTACACGTAAAACAACATTTTAAAAATGTGTCAGTAAAATAATATTAAAGTGGTAAAAAA
This sequence comes from Coproporus ventriculus, assembly GCA_027574865.2. Lineage (NCBI taxonomy): Eukaryota > Metazoa > Arthropoda > Insecta > Coleoptera > Staphylinidae > Coproporus > Coproporus ventriculus. Next base: position 43,687 of record JAODAH020001029.1, on the reverse strand, counting down.
ACTTATTTCTAATTTTTTTTGTCGACATTCAAAATATAAAATTTGTATTTTCTCAATCCTGAAAAGAGTTTCTTGGACAGGATATTTATTTGTGTGTACATACATATACATGACTACATATCCATTGAACTTATTTGATATTGCCCTTAATGATCTATACCTATAATTTTCAAAATCGTTTTCCGTTACTTATATCACACCTAACCTTCTTTTGTTTTAATCGCGTTAATATATCAACCTTAAAATGTTTTTATTTATTTATTTAGTTTTATTAAAATTGACGTATTAACTATTATTGGTGTTTGCCGTTTTAATCACCTAAATTAAAACTTAGTTTTTTATGCTTCTATCCAGAACGTGTTAAACTATTAGTCGCTTTCCAGCCTTGTACTCTAGAGTATACCAGAACACACACACGCTGCAGTTCAGTTCCATTTGCCGGAGCTTGAAAGGCCAGATTTTATTTTCCCTTTCCTCTAATGAATCTACCAAAAATTTATTCCATGAAACTCCTGTATACGCAACACGCATTTGAGAGCTCAAAACACTTAGGTGCAAGAACTTCCGTTACTCCGGTATTTCAAGGACCGAGGCTGGAAAACGGCTATTATACTTTTCAAAACGAGGCTAGAAGAGTTTTATTGGGAGAGAACACGTTTAATTTTAAATGTTTATAATTAATCAGATCTAATTCGGTAATTATTTTTTCCTTAAATTAGATAATACATTTTAAGTACAATTAATGTGACTGCAGCAGTTTACTTTGAAGGCGTTCATCTTTAATCTTAGAATCACTTCTGAAAATTTACTAGTCTAACGGAGCGGTTGGGAACACCCCTATAGCTAAAGTAACCAGGTGTTGTTGAGTAGAATGTGGGACGTTAACAAAAAACGTGATCGCCGTTCACTTTATCAGGAAAAAAATGATGATAAATTTATAAGAATCGAGACGACCTTTTTCTCATCTAATTAAGATAAGGCTACTAGTACCAAATCTTTTCATGATACTTAAAATTTGTGCGACATTTTCTCTAATATGGAACATTTCAGGAGGGGAGGTAGAACCAACAGTCCGAATGTGAAACGTCTGGTCACCTTACACACTGACCCTTTGATTTAAAATATCTTAAATTCAGTTTAAATTTTAAGTTGTACGTTTGTTTTTTGTACTCTCCACCTAGGAAATGTACAAAATAACATATTCATGACAATTGAGAAAGTCACAAGTGCTTTTTGGAGATTGCCTTTTTTCCTGAATATTTCAATAAACATATTTTTGTAATTTGAAGTTTAATTACATAAATTTTATTGGCAATATCACTTTGAATTTATTCTTAAACAAATTGTGCAAAAACAAAATGGAAATCTTCAAACTAGAGCTGAAATCAAGGTCGAATAGAAATGAACACGAGATGACCGAATCTTACTCATTATATTTTGGACATCTGCCATCTGCTGCGTTATTTTCTGCCTAAAGGTAGTACTTGTTCAAACTTATATTTATCCTAGTCTTCTTTCGTTTGGTTTAACGTTTTTTTTCGAAAAGTCACAAATTAGGCCTGTGGCCCCAAAACATTTACATCGATTTAACTAGGTTAAATAGGTCTGCTTGTGCCCAAAAGACACATCTTGGAACACCAGTGAAAATAGACCAAAAGCACTATCCTTTTATCCAGTTGCCGTATACGCCAAGCAAATGGTCAACGAGAAATAAATAATTTTAATTTTTTAAATAAAAACAAAGTAGACCCTATCTCAGGCCCAAAATATTCTTTTGACTTCAAATTACGCTCAAATGATATGTTTCAATTTTGTCTATAATTAACAAAATATGACACTTTTTGCATTAAAAACGGCCGTATTTCATAACATACAAGGTTTAGAAAATTTTTAATTACACCATCCTAATCTGCTAATTTCGTATATTAATTTAAAATTTGCATTCTAGACACATATTTTCCTGCTAATAATAAAACTCTAGCTTTCATCTTTAATTGTTTTTCGATTGTTATTTTGTAGTGTTAACTTTTAATTGTTACATAATTAAATTTTAAAAAATGAAACATAAAAATGTCCTCAAGTACCGTTAGCAATTTCTGTCTATAAAACACCGTGATCACGTCGTAGCCTGGAACACCTCATTACAAACGTTTTTGCTGAAAGTTAAAAAATGAAATGCGATCTATATGTATTTCAGGAAACATAAAAGTTAATTTTGGACAAGAGGAATTTCATTGATATTTCTTTGACTTGATTCATTGATTTACAGTTGAAGAAATACTTTTGATAAAAATGAAAATGTAACGAGATTTTGATGAAAATATGAAATTTAATTTATTAAAATATTGTAATTCGGTTAATTTATGTATGCAGTTTTTTCTTGCGAAAGATACAAAAATTTTTTCATCCATCATTAAATTTGTTTTTCTTATAGCTTTCCCTAAAACCAAAAATAATAACGTTATTTTAATTGAATATAGAATTATTGAGGGATGTTGAAACTTTTGGATATAATAGCAGCAACAAAAGGTCAAGAAGTTTAAAGCTTAAAAGTGTCTGTTTCAATTAATTTCTTTAGAAATTTTAAAATAAATTTAAATTTGTTTTAAATCATATAAAGGGTCAGAGTAAGTCAATGACCCCGATAACCAAATTCATAACTTGGGATTACATTTTGCGTAATTGTTTCGAGAAACTATTTCTTGAGTATATGTAGTATTTTACAAATTTTCCAACAAACCGAAATAGTCGGAATACCGACCTATACTGTTTAGCCTATACGTTGAAAGCAATAGATAAAAGAAGACCCAAATATAGGCGTCAAAATGGGAGATAGCAACATTACCAAGCTCAGTTTAGCAGACGATATAACAAACTACAAAGCAGCCTAAATAAAATGGAAGAAGTGATGAACCACTATGAGATGAAAATAAACAAATTAAACCGAGAAAATTAGCAAAAGGCAAGGACGTGAAAGACCAAGACCGGCTTATATGAAACAGATCTAGAAAGACGTCGGTGAGTGCAAACTACAGACATCTAAAAGGAATGGATACAGAACTGGCAAACACGGAAATGCGCTTCAAACCATCCTCGGATTGATGACCCCTAGATGAAAACCACTGATTCTGGTTGGAGGCCCAAAAATAGCAATTACACTTGGTGGTACTACCTTTACATTTTGAAAAGTTCTGACAGTTTGCTTCTTTAAGAAAATTTATCTAACAAAAATAGTGGAAGGTGATTGAGACGAGAAATTTGTATTTTATTTTTCCAGATGTATAATGGACATAAAAAAGTAAATGATATTGAAAACTACCAATAAATATCATAAAGTAGTTATATTTATATAAAAAAAAATATATATTGAAAAAACAGTCTTTTTACCACCCCATTAAGCCCATTAATGTTCTTAAAATAAATCGATCCTTAAATAATTCCTTCGTCATAAATCCATTGCATATTCTTAAAACATACATTTAATAATAGCAAAATTAACGACCCGGAACCTACTTTAAATAAGCTTTTTTTTATGAAACCGATTTGTATTCTAATCTGGGAAGGTCGTAAGGGCATAAAAATAATTTTTAACGTAACTGTTGGCTTAAATGGAAGATAATGAATAAGGAGTGATAAATAAAAGAGCGCATGAATGATAACATTTAAATCTAAAAGACCCAATTTTCATGAAATTGTATTTGATTTTCAGGGGGCCTAAAGCAGGGGGCTCTTCTTTTTATGGACATGACGTATACAAATATTTTATGGACTATCATCGTCGCAGTCACGATCAATAGTAGGTCAACTATTATTTTAGCAATAATCAAAATTAATCAAAAATACCTCTCTGTTATGTAGATAACCTTTTCGTGGGTAGCCAATATGCAGGACCAAGAGACCGATCGAAAATAGGAAGAGGTAAGTGACTTGGAAATTCTTTAATTTCTTTCATTATTTCGCAACTTTTTAATACAATTTGTTATTATAGCCCCCTTAATCTTAAGGGGTGATCAACCACCACCCTTTGATTCAGATTTTGAACTTGGAAGCTATGAAGGCATACATCCCCTATCGGATTTGTCGACATATTGGCAAACTAGAAGTAAAGGTTTGCCCAAGAAAAATCGTAATTACATTTTTTTCTTGGATTTGGTTTAGGAAACCCTTTACGCTTCCTCCCCTTTTACTTTAATTATTAATTTTACAGCTCGGTGTTGGTGTTTAAATTAACAAATAACACCCTTCTTACAATTTTGATTATTCTCCCCTGAATATTCTGTTTTGTTATAGGACCTTTCGTTCAAAGACCACATCCTTGTGAGAAAAGTTCTTGCTATCCACACACGGGTAATTTATTGATTGGCAGGGAGCATCAAATTTATGCTTCGTCAACTTGTGGGCTTAGAGAGCCGGAAAGATATTGTATAGTTTCACATCTTGAAGATCGAAAAAAATGTTTTTGGTGCGATTCTAGGGAAACTACAGTGCCCAAACCTGATCTTAACCATAATATTAGTAATATTGTTTATAGATTTTATCCAGGGTAAGTTAATGTAAGTTAATCAAGTTCGTACTGAAATATTCTTTGCACGAACATATTTCACTTGACAAAAATAAAAATTAGTTCTATAATTATATAATATTCACGAAGAATTATAAAACTAAATTGCTACTACATAAACATGGCGTGCATGAAATACATTTTTTTCTTATAAATTTTTTATTTCATTTTAAACATTAAAGAAATATTGTACTTCTTATTGTTCTTGCTCAATATTTATGTTCTTTACGAATTTTTAAAATGCACTTATACGATATTTTCAAACTCTGCAGATCAAATTTCTCTTTGATTTAAAAAAATGCCGAAACCACAGTGTAATTTGATATGCCGCATTTCAAAATCAAGATATCAAGGGCCTTTATTTTGAGTGGTACACTAATTAGGATAACATGTAAATATGTATCTGTTATCTCATCACTATTTTAAGTGTGAACATAGAAGAGTAGCAACGCAAAACAACAAACACAATCAACCCACTAATTGGAACAGTTTACAGAAAACTTCATATATCTTGATCAAAGTCTGATATTGTTCCCGCGTTATTTTTAGCACTCAAAACTACGAGTACAATGCTACTGTTTTGTTCCTAAAGTTTTTTACGTCAATTAACTTTGATAAATCATAATTTCAATACAGTCAAAAATAAATATAAAAAATGATAAACATTCAATCCTCCCAGGATTTGAAATTACTTAGTTACAAAATTTTAAGGTTGGGTGGAATGTTTGATTTTCTGACTTAGCTTTCTTCTTTCTTGGTCTTCATATAAAATTGCCAAAATTTATTACAAAATTGCAAATATAACTGTAAAACCAGTAATTATTGTTTTATCAAATTTTGATCAATAAAATATTTTTATTTCTATTTTTTAGTACCATCCAAAAAACATGGTGGCAATCCGAAAATGGGAAAGAAAATGTATACATCCAATTAGATTTAGAAGCAGAATTTCATTTCACGCACATCATTATTACTTTTAAAACATTCAGACCTGCTGCTATGTTAATTGAAAGGTCTTACGATTTCAAAAAGACATGGCAAGTTTATAGATATTTTGCACATAATTGCGAGGCTAGTTTTCCGGGCGTACGGACTGAAGAAGCACATAATTTAACAGACATCGTTTGCGAATCGAAATATTCAAAAGTAGCACCTTCCACCGATGGTGAAATTATTTATAGAGTTTTATTACCGCATGTTAAGATCGACAATCCTTACTCGCATGAAGTACAAACTTTGATGAAAGTTACCAATTTGAGGATCAATTTTACAAAATTACATACTTTAGGAGATGATTTATTGGATAGGCGCCAGGAAATTCAGGTAAGTTGAAGTTAGAAGCATTGAAAAAAATTTTTTTTTAAATTTATTTAACAGGAAAAATATTATTACGCTATTACTGATATGGTGGTTAGAGGCTCTTGTTCTTGTTATGGTCATGCAAATCGTTGTTTACCTCTTGCTGGAATTACTCCAAAAGTTGACATGGTACATGGCAGATGTGAATGTACACATAATACAAAAGGAAGAAATTGTGAGAAATGTGAAGACTTCTTCAATGACTTACCTTGGAGTCCTGCTGTTGGCAAAAATACAAATGCCTGCAAAAGTACTACCTAAACTTCTTATCTACTTCTATCTTTTAAATTATTATTGTTTTTAGGATGTAACTGTAATAATCATGCAACAAGTTGTCATTTTGACCCAGCGGTTTACGAAGCCTCAGGTCGGGTAAGTGGTGGAGTATGCGATGGATGTCAACATAATACAATGGGATCAAATTGTGAACAATGTAAATCTTTCTACTACCGTGATCCAAATAGAGATATTCAAGATCCTGAAGTATGCCGACGTAAGAAAAAAATTTTTGACAAAGGAATCGTCTTTTTTATTGTTTTTTTGACATTTCAGCTTGTGATTGCGACCCTCATGGTTCATTAGATAGTGGAATTTGCGATTCAATAACAGATGCAGCAAATGGATTGATAGCAGGAGCTTGCCATTGTAAAACTAATGTTGAAGGAAGAAGATGTGATACTTGTAAGAATGGTTTTTGGAATTTCACAGCCGAAAATCCCGACGGGTGCGAATCATGTACTTGCAACACTTTGGGTACCATTGATAATCAAGGTTGTAATGTTTACACTGGTGAATGTACCTGTAAGAGATATGTTATTGGGAGAGACTGTAACCAGTGTATGGATGAATTTTATGGATTATCAGAAAAGAAGGATGGATGTGAACCATGTGACTGTGATGTCGGTGGTTCTCTAGATAATTTCTGTGATGTAGTCACTGGGCAATGTAAATGTAGGGAATACATGTCTGGTAGGAATTGTTCTATTCCAAAGCAACAACATTTCACAGCCAGCTTAGATTTCCTTTTGTATGAAGCAGAATTATCAAAATCATCTCCTGTAAGAACTCACATCTTCTCTTTAAAATCCATGATCTTCAAACTATTATTTTTTATTATAGAATTGTCAAATTGTCATATTAGAACCATATAGGGATGGCCGTAAAGATACTTGGAGTGGTTTAGGCTTCGTAAAAGCATTTGAGAGTTCAACTTTAGAATTTGATGTAAACAACATCAAAACCACTGCAGATTATGGTCTTGTAATTCGAAAAGAAGCTCCAAGTGAAGGATGGGATGAAGTTACCATAACTTTAATCCGTATGAATGGACCACCAAATCCAAATGGTCGTTGTGCTGGAATCACTCCCGAAGACGATATTAGGCAAACTTCACTTCCTGGAAATGATCGTACCATTCGTATTTATCCAAATTACTGTTTAGAAGAAGGGCAGCCATACAAAATCAAAATGGATTTCAAAAGATCTAAATATGACAGAGAATCACCTGCAGCATCTGTTTTAATTGATTCTGTAAGTTACATGAAAATTTGATTTTATTTCACCTAACAATACCAAGTTATCATATTCAATATATATATGCCAAAATATCAACAAATCATTGTGCTTATTAATAGAATAAATACAATTGATGGCTAAAAGGCTTTCAAAATTTCTTATGCATATATAACAATTTAACAAAACAATAGTAAAACCATTTTCAGAAATTTCGTTGAATTAATATATTGAAGTTAGTAAATGTGTAGAAAATTTTTGGTTGTGTTTCAAAATCTTTTCTCAATTTGGCTAAATGTCTTGATTCTGTTCTCAATTCAAAATTTTTATTTCAAAATTATAAAGGAAAATTGATATCTACTAAATCTTTACTAAACCTTGGATTGCAGATTGTTTTGATACCAAGTATAGACAGCATTCCTTTCTACCATGGTTCGGCTCCTGCAGAGGCTCGAAGAAGAGAATTTGAAATGCACCGTTGTTCCATTGATGATTATGAATATTACCAGGGAGCAATTTCTGAAGTATGCAAACAACATTACAATAGTATTGGTGCTTTTATATTTAATGGAGCCTTATGTAAGTTTCCTCTAAAAATTTTCCATGTCACTTTAATACTTTACTTTCAGCGTGTCAGTGTGATAATACCGGTTCTGTGAGTAAATTATGTGATGAACACGGAGGTTTTTGCACATGTAAAAAAAATGTAGTAGGAAGACGTTGTGATCGTTGTGCGCCTGGTACATATGGATTTGGACCTGAAGGTTGCTTTGGTAAGTGAAATAATTGGTTTTTCAAAGGACAGGTAAAAATATAAATGAAAGCAGATTTTACCTGATTTCTTTGGCTTTATATACTATAGGAAGTTTTAGCATCTCCTATTTTTCGTAGCTTGTGACTGTAATAGTATTGGATCTTTGGACAATTTCTGCAACAGAACAACAGGACAATGTAATTGTCGCCCTAATACCTATGGCAGACTTTGTGATCAATGCAGAACCGGTTTCTGGAACTTTCCGAATTGTCAACGTTGTGATTGCAACGGTCATGCAGATACATGTGATTCGGGTACTGGAGCTTGTATTGAATGCCGAGATAATACTCAAGGTCATACTTGTGACCACTGTATTGATCAATATTACGGTGATCCAAGATTGAATATTGATATACCTTGTAGACCTTGCCCTTGTCCAGGCATTCCTGGATCGGGACATTCATATGCCGAAAGGTGTTCATTAGATGCATACACAAAAGATGTAATATGTGAATGTCAAGAAGGTTATTCAGGTGCAAGATGTGATGTATGTGCTGATAATTACTATGGAAACCCAGAAGAGCCTGGTGGTAGTTGCCAACCTTGCAACTGTAGCAATAAGATAGATTTGCTAAGCCCTGGAAATTGTGATGCTAAAACAGGAGTTTGTAAGAACTGTTTATATGACACCACTGGAGACCATTGTGAACATTGCAAACCTGGATTTTATCGTAACTTCGATAATGATTTTTGCATAGGTTAGTTAGTCAATTTGCAATTATATTGGAAACTATCGATTAAACTATTTTAGAATGTGTTTGCCATATTTTGGGAACGAATAGCTCTGCAGGACCTTGCGATCGTAATACTGGACAATGTCCATGTTATCCTAATATTGAAGGAAGGGAATGTGATGAATGCGCTCCTAATCACTGGAAAATTGCTAGTGGATCTGGTTGTGAACCTTGTGATTGTGATCCAATCGGCTCTATGGATCCTCAATGTAATAAGGTAATTTTTTAATTTAAAAAAAAAATACTTTATCTTTTTTAACACCACCAAATCAATTAAAAGGTTATGAAATATTATTTGAGGATATTTTCATTAAAAATGTCATTTTAAGCAATTTGAGTCATAGAATTTGTATTTCAATTACATCTTGAAGCAGGTAATCCGAACGCTTTATGTGCTACAGCTTTTGAAGTTTTTAACTATTTGCAAAATTTACCAACTCAAATTTCTTTGAAAATATTTCAACAAATTCCAAAATGTTACTTATTTAATCTAATTTATCATTTCACTATAAAAATAATTAAAATTAATTACTTCTTTTTTTAAATTGTTTTTAAATTTTCCTTAAATGTATAGATATTTTTTCAAGTTAATAGTTTATTAGATTCAATATTTCTTGTAAATTTCAGTTTGATGGACAATGTGAATGCAAACCGAACTATGGAGGTCGGCAATGTAATGAATGCAAAGCAAACTATTGGGGCAATCCCAAACAGAATGAATGCCATGGTGAGTATACTTATCTAAGATTAGATAAAATGAATGCTAATATACTACATTTCAATCCTTAAAACAAACATGAAGTGTCATATTTTTCTCTTGAGTTGTTTTTTTATAAGTAACTTATGGATATTTTCAGAATGTACATGTGATTTACACGGTTCTGCTACTATGCAATGTGACCGGAAAACGGGGGCATGTGATTGCAAAGTTGGAATGGGAGGATATAAGTGTGACAAATGCAATAAAGGATATATTGGTACAGCTCCTAACTGTTCTCCTTGTGGAGAATGTTTCGATAATTGGAATCGAATTTTGATGCAACAGAAAAGTAAGTGAGAACTAATTAAATTTTTTATATTTTTAATTATTGAAAACAAAAAATGTATAATTTATTTTATTATTATTAGCTCATAAATAAACTTTTTTTTGTTTAGATTACACCGACATCGAAATTGAAAGAGCCAAGAACATTAAAAAAGTTGGAGCAACTGGTGCCTACACTAAAGAATTTGACGAAATGCAAAAGAAATTGGATGATATAGAACGCCTTTTAAACCAAACTGAACGCATTGACATGAAGAAAATTGATGATAAATCAAATGAATTGCACAAGAAAATTGATAGCATTAAAGACGGCCAGCTTAAAGAATTGACAGATAGTCTGGTGAATCTAACTCTTGCAAATCGGATGGGAAATATCAGTGTCACCAACCTTCAAGAGCAATTAGCTCTTTTAGTTAATAAAACAAAAGAATTGGAAAATAATGGTACCCTTTTGCAAGAAGCGAATGTACAAGGAGCTTTAAATTTGATTGAAGCCGCTAGGAATAAAACCATTAAAGCAGTAGAAAAAGCTGAGAACACTCAAGATGACATAAAATATGCTGAAAGGCAATGTAATGCAGCAGAAAAGCTAAACCAGCGTACCAAAGAAGATTTCGAAAAAGATTACAACAATAACGAAATGACTCTAAAAAAATTAAAAGAAAATGTCGATAATCTAACAAGTACAATTCCCGAATTAAATAATTTAGTTTGTGATCGTTATGGTGATCCCTGTGATAGTTTATGCGGTGGTGCAGGATGTGGAGTTTGTGGAGAAGCTCTAACTTGCGAAAATGGTGCAAAACAACAAGCTAACATGGCATTAGAACTTTCCAGCAAAACCGAAGAATTATTAAAACAAATTGAAGGTAAAGCAAATGATTTCATCAGGAAATTAGTGAACACTACCTCTGCAACACAAATGGCACAACAAGCTTACAACATCACAAAAGATGCATTTGAAAAATCCAATCAATCTAAATCCTTAGTTAACGCTACTAAAAATGCAATCAACGACTTTTTGAATCAAAACGTTTCAAGCACTGAAGATATAGAAAAGATTGCAGAAGATGTTTTGAAACAGAACATTGAGTTAGATCCGTCACAAATTAAAGAATTGGCTGAGAAAACTAAAGAAGCCGTAAAGAAAGTTACTAATATAGATCCAATTATTGCGGAGACTAAAGATGATTTGAAGCGGGTTAAGAAACTAAAAGAAGATGCAGATGACGCTAAGTAAGTACACATGCCATCTTGTATAATCTAAATGAATAATAATTTCCTTCATCAAATTTGTTTATAAATATTTTTGGAAATACGAATTGAAATAAAAGAAAAATTTTGTTGTAACTTTAAAATTTTTATTACTAAACTCTTTTTTTTCAGGTTGAGGGTACAAGATATCAAAAACACTACAGTTAGTGTGAAAAAGACCTTGGAAAATAGCACAGAAGAACAAAAAACAGCAGATGATAAAATCAACGGTATCAGTAGAGATGTGAACAAAATCAAAATTACACTGAATGATGTATGGTTACAAAATCTTCATTATTCTATTTTTATATTAATGGAAGTATATGTTTTTAGATTGAAGACAAAACATCAATAGCAGAATCCCAAATAAATTCAACTGAAAATTCAATTAACCAACTTAACAAAGGATTACAAGCTTTACAATTAAACATGACGAAAAACAATGAGGCTACCTCTTCTTTCAGTGCCCAATCTCAAAACATAGATAAACAAGCAAAGGAAACAAGAGATAATTTAGATAATCTTAATAAAACCTATGAAAAAACTAAGAAAATGGTAGATGAAGCATTTACTAATGTAATTAAAGCTGAATTAAAAGCTAAAGATCTTGTGAATCGTGCTGCACAACTTACAGCAGATATTAGCAAAATTGATGATGATATAAATAAACTGAAAGCAATTCCTGAAGGTGAAATAAGAGAACTGGAAGATGAAATTAGTAGATTGATAGATCAAATGACTGAATACAATAAAGAGATACAAGCTAAATCGGATAACTATAGATCTTGTACTTAGTGTTTAACTGCTTTAGATTTTTTTTAGATTAGACATTTTCAATCTTCTTTCGGCAATATAACTTTGGCTTATAAATGAAACCTCCAGAGTTAATTTTTGATACTTTTAAAATTAAGTGAAACCAAATATTCACAATTCTCGACTAAAATTCAATTGCATTCATGACCACAAAATGAAAGAATTTCAAATTTTTTGAATGTACAAAAAATAAGACACCTTTCTTTGGCCCTTATCTACATAACCAGTAAAGAAGGCCAACATAATCTTTTTTTGTTTTCATTTGTATTCTGATTATATACTTCCTTTAATTTTGTGTTAAGTATAATTTTATTCGTACTTGTACATATTTTTGTGTAGTTTTCCAAAAAGTGGAATTTTACTTTAAGTAATTATATCAGCAATAATTTTATTCTTCATGTATCAATTGTTAATAATTTTTATATTTTATTATAAAAAAACTAAACTAATAGAAAATTTTAACACTCGAAAAATTAAAATTAATTTATTCCACAATCCTTTTCATTTTTTTGAGAAAATTGATAAGGGCTCTAAGTAGTTTTCAAATTTGCTTTTTGCGCGCTCTTAAGTACACCAGAACGCCGGTTCTATTTCATTTGTCGGAGTTGTCACACCGTCTTCATAGTACGCCCCGGAGTTTCAAGCACCAAGATTGGAAAGCGTCAGACACTAATTAGGTATGCACCAGCATGTTATCTTTTAATCAAGAAAGGAGCATCAGTATTAACTTTTCATTGTAGACTCTCAATAAATAATAATAAATCGTAAAAAAATTATGTGACAACGAAGAAAGTGAATTTAGACTTTTGTCATTAATAATTCACTTTAAGTGTCCCATTGTATCAATATATTTTGATTCAGCACGTGTTCAGTTCAGCATATGCGCGCGCATCAGCTGCTTTAATGCCAGGCGCCTGCTGATTGAAGTCATATACTCTATGATTGAAGTCTTGAATTGTGATAACGAGTGATTACATGGAACGATAAGGAAAGTGAGAAATTTTGTTCCTTTAATGTTGTATTTGATTTTTACTTAGAAATAGAGTACAGTCTTTCCGAGATATTAAATTAAGATTGAAATAGAATCTACCTTTAAGACTCCAATATTCATTGTCGAGGCCCTTAACGTTATTGGAATAAAATTTGGAGAGTGTAATATAAACTTTATTGTTCTTACAAAATTTGAGCTAATTCTACATTTTTATTTTAACCTTGCAATTAAAGCAATTATCCGTAAATTTGATTTCAACTCTTTGATGCTCATCAAAATACCGACAGAGATGGTTCAGCACGAAAGTTGTTTCGCGGTAGGTACCACGTTTACATTGCGCAAAACTATTTTAATAAATAGCTCACTGAACGAAACATTGCGTCAAACAAGAACGCAAAAGAAGATAAACCGCCAGTTTAGATTAAACTCTTTGATGCGCTTCATGAAGATGACTTACCGTAAAACTGTTTCACGAAACATCTTGAGGTAAGGACCAAGTCTACACTGCCCAAAATTTGTCTTACCAGGCAATATTTCGAAGTATAATTGGAGCTCTTAATTAAGCTTTCAATCTCAACGCGCGCCAAATATCTTAAATTTCCACGACCCGAGAAGAAGCCAAACGCGAGTTAATAATGATCTTATCTACCATGAATGTACTATGGGTTTATGCTAGGAAAAAGGTAGGAACAAAAGATATATCGCCGAACATAGAAGTCCAATTTAAAAACGATGAGAGTTATTAATTGATTTGATTGCTTTTTTGTATTAGGTCAAGAATTTTGAAAGATGCTTTAAATTCTCTACACCAATTGTCCAAATTTATTTGGTTCTCAGGCAGTTTTTGCAACATTTGGGTGACCAAAGAAGGGTAAATAATATTGTTTTGTCTTAAAAACAAATTTGAACAAGTTTTGTAATAGTAGAAATATAAATATAAAGTAATAGAAAGAAAGTCGAGTATAGGAAATTGACCTTTGAATTGAAAACAAGTCGCTCTTCTTCAAGAAAATGTAAAAAAAATAATGTAAAACAAGTTTGCATTTGACAAAGGCTTGAACAAAGTTGAAATCCGTTGCACACCGCCAAAATATAAATGGCAAAAAACAAATATAGAGTCAGTTTTGGATTTTTCAAATTTTCTATTTTTTAATTTGTTTCTATTTTTTTAATAGATATCAGTATAAAAGCAGCTAGTACATTTTGTACGCACTATTTCGCCATTAAATGTTATAAAACCACAGAAAATTCGATTTAAGAAACATATAACGTAACAAAAAAGTAAAATATTTACAAAATATAATAATTTTATCACGGTGCAAGAAGTTCTTGCAGAAAAGTTCGAATTTATTAGGCGGCAAGCATCTAGCGGCAAATAACGGAATTACTCAGGCCAAATGAAGATGGCTTGGTCCGTGTAGCTGTCAGAAGTAGCGCTCACCAAAATATGAGAAATACCGCTAGACAACAAGTTTCTTAGCGTTTGTTTAAAGAAACTCTGGTAGAAAACATCGTATAGAACCTTTGCGCACATTATGTTCATACGAACTAAAATTTGTACAGTGCCATAAATTGTGTTTATAAAAATGTGTGACAATAACAGTGGGAGGCCGCTAACAATGGCTGGAGAAGACGTCGATATAAATGCTATTTTAGCCCAAAAGGAAGCAATAATTCGCGAACAACGAGATCAAATCATCAGATTAAAGAGGGAACTTGATGGACTGGTAAGCGAGAGGGATTTACTCCTTTGCGAGAACAGCAATTTGCGATTTGAATTGGAAATGGTGGAGCTAAAACGTCTTCAAGATGAGAGGTAAATTCTTATTAATCGAATACATTTAAATGATAATTAGGTTTTATATTCGTGGTAATAAAGGGGTGTTTGTATATGGAGGTGTAAGGGGGGTGAGGGTGTGTACGAGAGCGCGCTCGCCGCCCTCCTTCCTTCCTGTTATTATACGAGAAAGCATGATCAGGAATATTCATTAATAATTTTATTATTTTTGTGTGTCTCCCTAAGAATTGACCTCGTTATTACAATCACAATGACTCCCTAATGCACACATTTCTCATGGATTCTTTTTATGGTAGCATGTGTGAACACAATTAATATAATATTAAATTAAAGAGCGCGTCCGAGCGAGCGCGCTCCTCTTTAAAGCGCTCATTCCGCGTTAATTATTTTATTTCTAACATTTAGCCGAATATTCAATGTGCGCGCACTAATTAATTTTTATTTGAGGCCAAGTAAAACGCAATGACGATGCTCTACTGAACTTGATTAATAAACCATACCATCAACAGTAGCATGTTTTTTTTCCTCTCGTTTCGGTGACACTTCTGAGATTGTCACAATGTTTTTCTTGTTTATTTACTTAAATCCCTGATTGGCGCCGCTCTTACACTTTTATCTCATTCACATTTACAACACGCTCACGCTTACAATCAAGGCGAACTTCAACGCTCACGCTCTCACCCAACCAAAACAAGTACATCAAGTTAGAATTTACACGTGGAACTTACAAGATACAATAAACTTTATTAAGCTCTAATTTAAAATCTTTGTAGAGCACGTTATCCATGTTTATTGCTAGAAGTTACCGAAATTTACGAACATTACATTTTTAATTTGGCCAGAATAAATTTAGTAGTATGGATGGAGGGGCATTCCATGCCAAAACCATACAAGTTTATGTGACATATCACCAATTTGGCTCAAATTTGGTGAGCCGTTTCTTCCAAAAAATATATGATTGTAAACCAAATTTGATGTCATTACCTCAAAAACTGTAGTTTTGGATGGCATTTGACTAAAATTGGCAATTTTTTAAATTATTAATTAAAAAAGTTGATTTTTGCTCGCTAAAAACTTTGTTTTAGATGTTGAAATCATTTTAAAGCCACTAAAAATTTTACATATCACTATCTGAAAATATAGGCTTTTAGCTATCTTCGGCAAAAATTTGATGAAGGTCGAGAAAGGTGTTTTTGAGCTGCGAATTTTTGAAAAAAAAAACAGTTTTTTCAATCTCCTGCGCATGCGTCATAGTCGATGTTGATGAGATTCGATTCCTTGATAAATTTCCCATCGATTTGTAGCTTTGAAATGATTTACACATTAAAAATAAAGTTTTTAGCGGGCATATATCAACTTTTTTAATAATAATTAAAAAAATTGCCAATTTTACTAAAATGCGTGCCAAAACTACAGCTTTTGAGATAATGACTTCAAATTTGGTTCACAACCTAAACTTGTATGGTTTTGGCATGGAATGCCACTGGAACAATAAATGAACAAAAAATTAATGGGTTATGCTTCAATAAAAAAAGAGAAGAAACTGTTGTTCATCCTCTTTCACCTAGAAGCATTTTGGAAATAATCCCTGAAGGAGAAATCTAGAGAAACATGCAATGAATAGGCTTAAATTGGATTATTTGAATGCAGAAATACAATTTGAGAGATAACTTTAATGAATCTTAAAAAAAAGTTATAATGAGGAAAATATAAGCATTTTTAAAATAACTATATTTATAATTTGATCATTACAGAATTTCTAAGATAAAGTGAAAGAAAAAATATCTCAGAAAGTTCAGAGAACCCAAATTGTCCAAATAAAATAATGCAAGACAATATAATATAACCAGATGTCTTTTACGGATTATTACTTTAGTGGTTAAACGTGGTCCAGAGTGTTTGCTTACTATATACGGAGTCCCAGATTTACTTCCGGATAAAAGCATATAAAAAATTTAATTTCGATGATAAAAGTGGCGATAAACTATGAATGCTAGTGCATTAGTCGTAATAAAAAAAGAGTATTAAAAATGACTTTTCCTGATTACATATACACTTTGAACAAATCAAACTTTCAATGCACGTGATTAGTGTAATGTGACATCACATTCGCACAATATTACCGATTCTGACGCTTTTACCAATTAATAATTAAAACTTTCAAATATAGCACAAAACTGGAAATTTAAAAATATATTTTCCAAACTTTGGACATATGTGCCCTTACGATTTAAATTCTAATACAATAATATAGCACCGCACGCAAAATTGTGTTGGTATTCTTCATTATATTTTATAATTAGATTTTGTGTTAAGCAACGATTTAATGTTGATAACTTTGAATTAGTTTAACAATTAGCACTTAGAACAAACACATCAACGCCGCAAATATTTTGTCATAGTCACCAACAGTAAAATATCTACACATTCATCATTCCTATACAATAATAACGCATCGGACTTTTGAAAAACACAAAAACGTTTCAAAATAATGAAAATTTTTAGAAATTAGTACCCAAGTAAACTTTAGAGACCTAAGGTCTACTTGTTTTCTGATAATTTTTGTGTATTTCTTTTAAGCCAAGTATAGTTATCACAATAAGATAAAAAAAACCTTATAAAAAAAAGGAAAAAGCTTTAAATCCAAATTTATCCTTTCCAAGAATTCAAATATTTGGAAGTAAATTTACAGCGTTACTTCGAGGGTCTTTAAATCTGGGATTATCCTCCAATTCAATAAGAAACCTTTAAGGTGTGGATTATGTTCCGGCTTAAAACTGGAAAACAATTTTGCTATGTTATCATTTTCGACCCACGCAAATATAAACTTAAATATATGTACATAATTTCTTATCAATTTTTTTTATATTGATCCCCTCCCCCTTTCTTATTAAATATTTCTGGTATAAATTGTTTTGTTTTTATATTGAATGTGCTTTTGACCGCGATCAGTTCGATGTGTCGTAAGCTTTATCACCCTCACCCCCGTTGAATATTTTGGGGGAAGAATGGCGACCCGACGCTTGCGCTCACTAGTAGTGTAAGGTGAATTAGCGCGTCCCGACGCCCTTCCAGTCATTTCATACCCGGAGATACACGCGCGATTTTTTTCGGCATGTATTACGTTATCAATCGAAGTGTGTGGAGGTGTTTGTGTAGGTGACAGTGTAATTTTAAGCCTAAATAGGACCATTGGCGATTCTCCAGGTATTAACGCAATCAAATCAAATAAAAAATCAAAACATTTTTTTTTTATTGTACAGTCATGTGCGAAAATGATGTAAACATAGAAACTCACGCGCGCACTCTACCTACGCAAAATTTTAACATATTACGGCAATGAAAAGCACGTGGCCGCTTTCAAAATACCTCTTTGTATCGATTGACACATGTTCATGTTAAGTTACACCCCGATTACATATCGGAAGCCCTTTAAAATTAATGGGATTTAAACCCCATTTAAACGTGTATGGAAAGAAAGCATAGGTGTGCTTTTGAAGTTGCCTATCTTGAACATCATCTTTACTCTTCATACCAAACTTGTGCATCTCCAATTGGAACGTCTCCACTATCTTTTTTATTTGTATTTCCGGGATTTCTGGGTTTGTGCCAAGAAATCTTCTTTCCTACAACTGACCGATCCCGGAGACGTGTATTTACAACCAATTCACATTACCGAATTTTATTTTATAGCACCTTTCCGTATTTTTATTGCCGCAATTTTGTTTGGACGTCTTAAATTTTATTACACATTGTTACCCCAAATGCTCACCAATAAATAATGAAAATTCAATCACGTCATAAATTTATACTTTGACACACTTCATACTATTTCCATTTCGATGTAACAGCGGGATACTTTGGATGTTTCAAGTTTTTTTAATGCAAAATTTTGGTAATATATAAAACTTTCTACGTTTTTCTAAATATATAAAACATTTTTATAATTTTTTTTTATTTGCAATCAAATATTGTAAAAAATTAATGCGACAAAACTTTAATATTTGCACACATCACATAAGAAAATTAGTTATAAATTATTTATTATATAAGTATCTTTTGAGAAATGGAATACGAAAATATTTTCAAAGATTTTAACAATTATCTTCGTGTGCTAATTTGAAAAGGAAAAATTCGTTAGTACCCCATACAATTTGTTGCGTGTGTATAAATTTGAACGGTACGATTTTGAAATGTGTCATTTTTGTATGAAAGTTACCTTCCTGACTTATCCAATTTGATTTAATAACTTTTTCTATAATTGATGCGGAAAACCACGTAATTGGCGATCGTAACTAACATATCGATTTTTGCAGTGAACGAAACCACATGAAAGTTTCTCTGTTTTTATACATATGCGCAATATCCGATATCTAATGGTTTATTTTTCAAGACCCAGCAGATATCCAGCTACACATCCCACACTATCAATTAATTGAAATTACATGTCAATCCTTAACGCCTTATTGTGTTAATGAAGGAATAATTAACGCAGGAAATAAGAGTGTTAAACCGGAAAAGTTAACTTGGTTTCACCATAAATTGGAAATCGAGAACAAAAATCAATTTAGCGATTTCCGATATACGGTAAATCAAATTAAATTGCATCGTTAATTTTTTTAAATTTATTTCACAAAATCGAAACGAATTTAAAAAATCACAAACTAAAACTATTTATATAATTTTTCGATGTTTTAATGCTTTCTGAAGGGGTGTTTGCAAAATATATTATCCACCCTTTTGACAATTGAATTAATTTAGATTATATTTGCAGTTGCGTGTCTTTTATTTAATGGAATTGTTGCAGGCGACGCATAAATTAACCAATAAAACTGCAGATATGAAGATAGAGAGTACAAACTACCTTTGTTTATATTTTCCATGGGGAATAATCGTAAAAAAAGCAAAATGCTATCTATCATCTCGGTCATCAGCCTTTGCAAAATTAAAGACACTTTAAACTTTATAATCCGTGACATGAAATGAGAAAAAAAAAACTGAATGATTGCGATTAGAATAGGTTCAATTATTCAACATTTCTCTATAGCTTTGATTTTGATTTCATTTGAATAAGTAGATGGATCGAATGATGATACTCTATAATAATGTAGATTAAAGATTAAGTAATAATTTTAAATATTTTATCGCACTCCACATGAAATTTTTTCTTAAAATGATAAAATAATATTTCATGTATTTTAGTCATTTTTATTTTTAATTACGATAAAATCTAATCAAGAGACTTGATCAGAATAATTTTTAAAAATGAAACAATAAAAACTTCTAAATATGTATGTAGATAATAATTCATATTTTTATAGAATATTCGTTGATAAATTTGTATTTCATTTTTAAATATATTGAATGATATGGAATTTTGTAGTTGAAAGAAGTTCTGCACTCAATATCATGCGTGCTCCCGACATATCCTTCCGTAGACCATAACTAAGCCTCCACCAAAGAAGAATCTGTTCGTTGAATTATCTGCACTCTTTGGACTTCTTCTAAAATATTTCTGGTCTGCAGTGTTGTTTGAAGTCTGTTCCTCAAGCTTTGTAATACTAATGATTATCTTTGGCTAAGGTTGACCATTTTTTGCCTTGCTCTCGCCTTCTGACATACTAACCTGTCTTTCTATACCACAAAACATTACGTTGTATGGTCTAGTTAAAGTGGGCATACATCTGAAGGGAAATAATGCGAGGACGTATGAGCATTCAAACGTTCTTTTGAGAAACTAAACGTTGATTCATAAACCAACAAAAAATTCTGTATTTTTTATGTCACAATAATATATAATACATTCATCTAAAAATTATTTTTAATCAATTTATTTTTTAGAAATAGAAGGGTTGTTCTTCATATAAATATGATACGTACTTTCATTTTTTTATTGAAATACTTTCTTGTATCTTTTATTTTAATATGGTGATTCTGTTTTATGTTTACTTTGCTTATGCACATTAAAAAATAATAATGGACGCAAAGTTAATTACGCGTGAGGTTCAATGGTTCGAGGTTGAATCAATCAAACTTTCATTAAAAGCAATAACGGCGTTACAGAATAAATGTTATTAAAAATATTGAATATAACTCTCAAAAAAATGATTTTGTAAATTTGTTACAATTAAATTTAGATTTAATTAGTTAAATTTAAATCAATCGATAGCGGATTTGATAAAACACTTAAGGGAATGCTACTTATTAATTTTTAAATTTTTTTAAGATTAATCATCGCACTAATTCTATTAGCTATCGGTGTTCTAATAAAATAAACGGAATGGGCTTGATCATGGATCTGGTGCATTGTAAGCAAAAATTCTACCAACTGCGCCACAAGACAAGTTTCCATTTATTAAATAATTTAAAAGGTTCCGTTATGTTTTTTTTAATTTAGAAATATAAAAACTGAGATTCTGGCATTTATAAATTTAATTATTTAGAGAGCAGTTAATTCAATCAATTAAATCATATCATATCGGAGGGATGTAGCGTTTCTTTAAGAATCAAAAAATGTGAAGGTAACCAGTATTGTTTTGTTTCTCTATTTTCTGTTTGAGTATTATCCTTAATGATATTTTTATCATTTTTTCCTATGCAAATTATTTTTTAGACTATGTGGGTTGATCAATATACCTATGTTTCGAAAACTTTTTTGTTTTTAAAATTATTCTCCCTTAAATTTTAAATACTATTAAATAATATGTATTCTATTATTTTTCATATCCTAGCTTATCTTTTATATAGAGTCAAAAAAATGCAGCCTCATTAGTATTGCTTTACTGGTTGAACAATATGGTCGCGTCACCTGCTCCTAATAATTACAATCTGATTTTATTTATTTGTGCAATGCTGTGATCTTATTTTAAATAAATTAATTACCTGCATATGTTGTCTAATTGATCAGTACTGTGGGTTTACTAGAAAGGCCCCTCTTGTTACAGGTAATTATATCTTCTCATTTCTTTTTAACCCAATTTAATAACATCTTTTCTGTTTTTGTAATTATTAATTTAATATAAAATGTTTCAATAGAAATTATTTTAATAAATATAGGGGTGTGGTATAATTTAAAATCATTTGGTATTTAAATTTTAAAACAATTTCAGCAATATATTTGCAATATTAACTTTGCTGATAAGTTTTAACAATAGGAGATTATTTGTTCATTTATTTGCAATTATTGTTTACATAATTTGGAGGGGGAATGAAAGGACTAATTGATATGTCAACAAATAATATATGATTGTTTTAACTTTTTTTGCTTTTCAATTAGTGTTATTGAATTAAAAAATTAAAAAACTGGAAGTTTGATTATTTTTTATCAGTTATTATAGAATTGATGAAGTTACTACCCAAAGCAAAGATTTTTTGTTTGATGTAAAAATGAAGATACCAACATGACTAGAAATTGAATTGTACACAAACCTTTAAAAGAAGGTACTTGCGTTAATATCAGCAATGAAAATGAATCTGCAAAAAAAAAGTTTCTTTCTAAACTGATCGATTTGGTTGGCTTTGTAAGAAATTGATTTGATTATTAGGCTAGAAACTAATTAGGAAAAAGTTGGTATCAATTATAAATATATGGAGTTGAATTGTTTATACGAAAAAAGCTTAAAACCTATTTTTCTATATTAAAAGGGAATGCTAGTTTGAGTTACCATTTGTCCATGTTAGTTTGAACGATTAATTCATTAATTATAGAACTGCGAAAAATGCTGTTTGTAATTGAAATGACTATTTGAAATTGCATTTTTACGCTTTTATTTAAAATTTTATACAATCCAGTTGTTTCCAGATGAGTAAGTAACAGTAATTCCATCGTTAAAGGGGTATTTGGTGACAATCAAAACTAGTATTAATGCAGGTAATTTGATGACACACCTTTCTAAATCAACAAGCGAAGTAACAATTTTTGTAATTTCCACCGCACAAGGTGGATTGAAGCAATTTTCTAACACTAACCATTTTTTGTCATCTTGTCGTATAAAGAGAAAGTGTTATTAAACAAATTATTCAAACGAGTTTTGTCGCGTTGTTTCGTTGCGGAGAAACTTAATTATCAATTGCAGAGTATTTATCAATTGTACTCCCTCTTGATAAGATGTCCCGTAAAAAAAAAAAACAGGAAAATGTGAAATTCTTAGTTTGCATGCCCATTTGTAGAACGGAAGTATAAATATGGCGGATTTATACGCGCACGCCTTTTTTTATGCAGTACTGTATTTTAATACCTTTATAGAAAGCCAAACCAAACACAATTCCTCTTTTTTCAATTGATTTGTTAATAAGTGAAAGTGGTATCGTATCCTCTGGTCAATCGGTTAAAGTTTATCGTTGCACTTTTTGTTAAATTTTTTTAAAATATTCAATACATATTTAGAAATTTAACGATTTCTCTCAAAATGTATATAACAAGTTTGGTTACGTAAGAAAATTTTGCGCGCTGTTTTAATTTCCGGCGCCTGAGGCAACTCCCAAATGTGCCGATAAAAAGAATTGCATTTATTATTCTGTGCTTGGACATGTGATTGTTAGACAAGTTTGTTCCCTTGGGGGAAGATAGCTATAGCTAGCTGGCTAGGTATTGATTACAAGGAGTGAATCACCAAATACAAACGCCCCCCTTATGATGTCAAGTTGAAACTTGAAGAACTTAAAAGCCTCAAACAATTCAAAAAAAATGAACCACACTCTAGAGCATGTTTGAGGTTTTAATTAAGCACGTACAAGTGCTAGACTTGGAATGAAGTAATAAAAAAGTAGGAAAATGCATTTAATAATTGCAACGATATTGTAGGATAGGAACATATTCTAGGGTAATCAAATTAAGACGAGAAGCAGTTAAATCAACAAACGCATTCTAAAATAGGATTCGTTGCTATTGGAAGAAACTATTAGCGACCAATTTTCTATGTGCAGCGCGCTCTCAATCTACACCAAACCAAATAGATAAATTTAACAGTTTCTAAAAGAAAATCCTTTACATTTACCATTCATTTATGCATCTCTTTGTTACGCCGGCTCTGCACATTTATAATTAATCACGACCTCGTTTTTTTTTTTCTATTTCCACGGATTCAATTGCATTTTCCACTCAAATGTTATCTGTAATGCAATTTATCTAATTATAATTAGGGGCGGACTGAAACCTTATTGATCCTCTAATAAAAGACCACGAAAGTTTTCCTTGTACAAGGGGAACCTTGAATTCGTTTTATCGATCAACAAAAATACATTAAGCAAAAAGAACTATTCTAAATCACCGACAAAAAAATTTTAATGTGAGTATAACTTGAAGAAAATTATTACATTAACATTTAAGACAAATGATATAAAAATTGACTTAAAAACTACGATCTGACATAAATAACATTAATGAAAATGTAGGTAAGTTAGTATAGACTAGAGCCAGATCTAATTCCAGCTGATTGAAACTTCTTAAGACACTTAGAAATTAATAGCGTAATTGAATTTTTCAAAGAAAAAAAAACAAAAATATCGTCATTGTTCCCGAAACAGCGATAGTGCATACCATCCTTGCTTCTCGCGCACGAAGTTCTGAGTTCGAACCCCGGAGAAGTGCATGCGGAATTGATTAAACTTTATTTCCAAAAATTAAAA
Organism: Coproporus ventriculus; assembly: GCA_027574865.2. Lineage (NCBI taxonomy): Eukaryota > Metazoa > Arthropoda > Insecta > Coleoptera > Staphylinidae > Coproporus > Coproporus ventriculus. The sequence goes on along the minus strand of JAODAH020001029.1, from coordinate 19,179 downwards.
CACCTGTCAGTAGTCAGTGTGTAAATTTCAAAGAAAGAAAATTAGTGACACTAATTTGACAACCAACCAATTTTCTGTGTGACGTTTTCTCGCAGTCGACTTTAGTCTCTTTTTTTTATCTAATAAACGGACAATTTTCTATATGATTCTGTAGTTATCAATGTAAGTAATTCAGTCACAAACATAAAAAAAATATGAATTTTCCGAGTTATAGATGTGGAATAATATATATTTTTGGTTTTGTTAGTTCCATTTTTATTGTTATCTATTTAATACCGAATTACTAAAAACTCCATTTTTAATTCAATGAAACAAAAATTCTATTCATCATCAAGATGGACAGTTTTCTATATGGAATCTTAACACGGTGTGCGAGATAAATATAATTGTTTGTGGAGGAGATACTGTGTTGGTGTTGGAACATGCACAAGATGTGCTGGAAATATCCTCTAAAAATAGAACAAGACTGTTTAGTTGTTTTTGTTCGAGGAAGTGAATTTTAGAAAATATAGGTTTTTGATGTGCTTTGCACGTGATACTTGCGTCCATTGGTCATAAACATTCTCCCAATGGTATAATGGGCCCAGTATTATTCAAATCACATGTAAAATGTGTCTTATACCGCAATCAACCCACTTGCAGTGAATCACTGACAGAAAGAAAAAAAAAACAATCGATTGGTTAGTAATCGTATGGTCCGCATACTAGTAACTCTCTTTTTATTGTTTGTATGTAAAGTCGGTTCCCCTATTTCCTGCTGATAGAAATGAAGCACTGTTAAAACTTAACACATGAGTTTCGATGATATAACATGAAGGACAATTCTGTTTCGTGACGTCAAACAACCTCGCGCGCCTCCCTCTAGTAACAAACAATCCACTAGGTCTATGCAAGTGTGGAGTTAGCAGGATCCGCGAACCGCGCTCATAACGTTCACTTGCCTAGCGACAGCAGTCAGCTGGCACAGTGCCGCCGTTTTAATCAAAAAAGAAATCACAACAAATCATTTTCTTAATACACTCCAACCCCTGCTGTGCTCAGTGTAGTGTTTTAACCCCACAAAAATAAATTTTGCTGTTTTCGTAAACACCCATATTTACTTTCAAAATTCCTGTTGTGGAAAATGTGATTTACTTTCTATAATTTTGTGCGCGCGGAAAATATCTTAGGAAAATGCGTGGACATTTAGTCGTGAGGGATTTGCCTAGTTCACATACCGTTGTCAGTGATAGGACAGTGGTTCGTGTGCACCACTCACGTGTGCAGGAACGTGTGAGGGTTGTTTGTACCACAAGGCATCAACACACTAGCCGGTTTGTTACTGTGAGCGAAGCCTGTTCTAGTTTACCACCATTTAGGAAACATGTCACTACAATCAGGTACAAACAATAACAACCTTACGCAACTTGAAAAAATAAGAAACCTTGCGCAAAAATTATGCAGTACTTATTTACCGAATTTATTACGCTATGTACACCATACCTAGTTTTGGTATCCTTCAAGACAACAAAAAAAAAAAATCTAACTCGAGATTAATGCATTTCGCAATCATTTACTGTTAAATTGCAGAATAACAGGTGCGCAATTTTTAAACAAAAACTTATAAAACTGCTAGGTATAATTCAACTGGATATTGCACCCACCCTTTAGGAAGTTTCAATTTTAATTAAGGTTTCAAACTCTAGAAAAAAACATTCGAAATTTTTTTTTTATATTCAGAGAATTATAATTTCAAATCTTTAATTTTCGTTTTAAGATTTTAATCCGAACTACTTTACTGGAAATATGACGGGAGGTGCCTTTTAAATTTAAATAATTAATACCAAATATCTATGCGCATTGGAGTTCCATATTATTTTTGAAGGACTTCATCTGCTTTGTTCAATGGAGGTTTAGCTTTAATAATCATTTACAGTTGGTTACATTTTGGCTTTCTAAAAATGTGTCCAAAATATATAGTTTTCACTATTGTTAGATGCCCTTGATTTTTTTATTCATATTTTTCATTGCGATTCTCCACGATGTATGTATAACGACATTTCGAATGTTTTTAGATGTTCCTTAGTTTATGGTTTTAGAGTCCATTTCTTGAGTTTGTTCAGCGATGATGTATCATTTTGTAGTTCTTCTCCCAGTATCCTAAGTAGATTAAGTTCCCAATTTTCATTTTAAAGAAATATTTTTTGTTTTTGTTGTCTTCATTTGGATCACTTTTTCCTTCACCTCACATCTAGGGTAAATACTCTTTCACCTCCTATACGTTCACGTCAGTTTCTTACGTTGATATTTTCCTTTTTAAATACCAAAATTTTATTTCTTTCCTAAGATATCTGTAAAAAAACCACCAGTTTTCGGCATATGGATATGCATATATATTTTTTATGTTTTAGACTGTTAACATTCATTAGCTTATGTTAATCTTGATTTAGACACTAATTAATAATATCAATGAAAAATACTTTTTTCTTTTTATTTTTTGCTTAGAAAGAAAAATTTTGCCACCAAATATTTGCATGCACGTATTTTGTACTTAATCCAGAAATGTGGAAACAAATGTGGTTTCACTAATTTTAAGTAGACAATTGTTATGATAATAAAAATCCGATTTCTATCTATAATTATATCAGTCATATTTTATAATTGTTCGGTGATTGATATCTGCCGATAAATTAAAATGAAAAAGCGAACGAGTCAAAATAGTCTTTTAGTTTGTATCAAAGTGCACGTTCAATGAGCAGTATCGAATTGCAAAACATGCTTATATCTAAACAAAAAAACTACAAGGTAGTAGTATTGTTTATAATGTAAAGATAAATATTTAGGAAATATTGTTAAATAGGTAGGCGCTAGATTAGCGCGCGCGTAAAAGTACGTCATGGTGTTAAAGTGAGTGATTTGAATATTTTCGTGTCTGAAAAAATCGACAAATGAAAAAATACGTGTAGTGAATTAAGTTCAAAATGTGCATAGTTATTTAAATTCGATGACCTCTTCATTAATCTGACCTAGTTAACGTATAATCAATTTGACACAAGAAAAAAATTAACATGCGTGGAATTTTCTGTTGCTGTTTCTATAGTGGAAAATATAGGTAAAAAGACTTACTTTTTTAAGGAACTTACAATTTTATACTAAAAATTCCAAGTTTCTATTTATTTTTTAACATATGTTGTAATAAGCAACTTGTTCCAGTGTATGACATTGATGACAATGTTGCCAAATTCAGTGTATGCAAATTAAGTTTTAAAAAACTTATAAATATTCTAAATTCCTAACCTTAAAGAGATTTCACTACATCATTAAGTAAGCTAATAAATGTCATGAATATTTCAAATTGTTTGTGAAGTGTTTACTTGGCTTTACGATAATTTTCTTATCAGTATTTTGAATAGTTTCAAATTGATTGATTCTATATTAGGGATTATTCATTTTTTTTTTCAAAATTTAATAATCAATAAAAATATGACTCTAAAACTCCTATCGCTGTCTTAAGACTGATATTCTTCGTGTCATTACTTTTCAAAATATGTGTTGTTTAATTTTTTGGCACGTCTTATTACTAGTTTATGTATATTTTTATTTTCTCTTATTGTATTTTTTTTTTCTTCTACATTAAATAATTCCTCTTTCTTTTAGGTTATATAAAATTTAACGTATAATATGCCATATGTTATAATATTTATTTGATTAGATCAAAAATTAGAAATTTTCAACACACTAAAGACCTATTTAAAAAAAAAATAATGATTTGTTATTGTTTTGATACAAAATATATGAGCTTCCTACATTTTTTCGTTCATAATAGCTTTATTCATGTGTTCGAATATTTTATAGTAGCTGCATACAGCTCTAAAAAAAACGGTAGTGTTTTTGTGTGGGTTAGATGAATGGGATTGTGAAAGGGAAAACAAAATTATGCATAATACTTTTCCAAATGTATTTTGCCTTCAGGCAATCAATTAATTTCTAAGATATACTCATCTCTCGTTTAAAATATTCATGTTTGACATAAATTATAGAGGAAATAAAACTGAACACGCTCGCTCGCGCGAACTCTTCTCATTGTTTGTAGAGCAAAATTATGTTGCTTGGCAATTTGTTCGTTTCTTTCAAACAATACATTGTGCAATATTTATTATATGCATCTTCACATTCGGGACCTTGCATGTGATGATATGGGATTATTTTATTATTCGCCTACAATTACCAATTTTGGTTTGTTATAACGACTGGTGGGTATTAACATGGTGTCACGTTCTTGGTATTCAAAGCCAAGGACTTTATGATGAAACAGTTTTTTTTTTTTGCAAAGTTTACTTTAAAACATCACCTTTCCGCAAACAGTTCCTGTAACAATTCAAATTTCTGCGAAAAAACTTATATAACGAATCTTCTTATCTAAAATTTTACTAAAAACATGCGAATTCTTGATACAACCGATCGAATTTCTTGAAACTTAAAGGAAGTGTCGTTTTTTTCTGGGTCATTCCATTTCCTTATTTCATTAAATCGTATTAACAATTACGGCGTTAATGGCGTGCTAGTAAAACACAGTCTTAAACATGGCGTTTTCGTGTAATGGTATTTAAGTGCGCGCTTAATTGACACGCGAGTATTAATTGATATTTTAATAACCCTTTGGTGTATTTTAAAATCACAAATGATTTGCACTTTGTTGATTTCAGTCCATAATTCTAAATAATAGCAATTTAAAAAGTAAATCGGATTATTTTAATAGCAAATTAAATAGTCATCTGAAGAATTAACTTAATTATTTCATTTCTTACTCTTCTCTTTACACTTGTAATTATTAATCAAATAAATTGGTTTATGTACAGAGATAGAATAACTTGAAGCAATAAAATCTCCGCTTTTATATCTTGATTTCTGGAAAATATTGTTGGAAGTTACAAATTAGTTCACAAAAAAATATTAAACATTTCCTTTAAAAGGTATTCAATAAAAATACATGTTAACAACGAAAGAGAAAACACACAAAATACAAAAAAATAGCAAATGAAACAGAAACAACAATGTGTACGCTTTCTACTTAATATTTATAAAAATCTATAAGATACTTCACAAATAAAATGTATAAATTGAAATTATTTTTTTATAAATGTAATATAATCGATTACAATAAAATTTTGTAGCAATTAACTTTTAATTTAATATTATGGTCATTTTTTGTTGGAATGTTTTAATGTTGGAAAGTCACAATTGATGTTAATTTCCGTGTATTGCTAAAATGGTTTCGTTGTAATTTTCTTTAATGCATTTTGCTAGCAATACACATTTGCTAGAGAAGTCCGCGCGAGCATTTGTGGTTCGAGTGTTCGCCTTCCATTTCTCATTGACTGCTTTAATTTGTAGCTTTCTCGGTTCAGTAATTTTCTAGAAGAAGTTTTACTATCAACCGTACTACAACTACTGCAATTTATTCGTTCCATATTTATGATTGAGAGCAATACTAAACAACTTTTATTATTAACGCGCAATTATTCCAAAAAGGCGTATATCCGGATTTAGAATATTAAAGTTTTCCTATCTTTTTTTTAGAACCAATTCTGGGTATCGGTTTACGAATTCAAGCCAGTTTCCTGATCCATTGCTACAAGAAAATTATTACAGGTTAGGAATAATTAATATGTTGAGTGATTTTTTTTTTCAACACCATACTAACTCTACGCCACAAATAACAATTTTTCTGCTTTCACACATTACAAAACACCTCACTGCTTTATAATTCTAGCAATCATCAGCATTTAAAGAATTACTCTAAATCATCTCAACTTTTCTCTTTTCATAAAATCATTTCTAGCATGTCATACGAATTATTCAAAGATTATTATATAGGTATTAAAAAAAATTAAAGAAAGTCATTCTACATTATTTAATTATTTAACAGTAACGTTAAAGGATGCAAAAAAACGTTTTCGGATCAATTTCTAAAATTCCAATAATCTGAAGTTACCGATTTCGGCTCGATTTGAGTTATCCTCAAACAATATTTTCTTTTTACAGGTCAATAAAATTATTGCGGTTTTATAAAGTAGTATAATTGAATCTAAAATTAAATTCAATTACCACAAAATTATATTAATATTGAAGTTTCTATGGTTTTTTTTTTTCTTTTAAAAGGTTCTTAAGATGAAAGAATCAAAGAAGTTTAGTTGCTTTGAAAATTTAAGTAGTTTAATAGCTTTCGAACCAATTATAAGGTGTAAATTTATTCAAGTCTCAAATGTACGTTTCTATAAATATATCTTTATAGACCCCCTGAGAGAGCAAGTTATTTTAAAGGGGTTCTTATTGACACAAGATCTAATTATAGGTCTTCAGGAAATTTCATAACACGGTAAGTTGTTTTATTTTGGTAAAGGTAAATCTTTAACTAAAAGGAGAATTAATTATTTTTATGGTAGAATTATGCAACAATTGTGCGGAAAAATTCGCACCTTGTTACAGAGCAAAAAAAAAACCTGATTTTATGTAATTTTTTTTCATATTCATTAGACAGGCAACGTAAAAAGTAGTTATATTTTAATATCTCTACCTATACTTAAGACAACTTTCACTTTGCTTCACAACTTTTAAGTACCCTCCTCCTACTATTCTCCACTAATGAATATTTCAAATTTTTATTTTAATTAATCAATTCGTTATTTAAGTTTATTTACATTGTAAATATTTGATGATTCGGTACAAATCATATCTTATGCAATACTTCCTACATTTTTATAAATACTTAAAAATAATAATTTTTAATTTTTTGATGCACTGAAAAGTCCAGAAAAAATTAATTTAATCGTTTATGGCTGAATCAATCAGAATTTGGTTTGAGAACGAATTTTTCTGCTAAAATATTTCGATAATAAGTAAATAATAAATAATGATGTTTTAAATGAGAACAATATTTATATTAAATTTAAATGGTAGGTATAAAATTATTGCACATTTCCGTCTCATTTTATTAAATTAGAAAGTTTTTATACGAATAAAACTGTTTCAAGTTGGTACATTACTAAATCGTGTACTTGTAAGTTGCGTAAGTGACGTGGGCGAATTTTACTTAATACAGTAAGAAAATTAAAGAGGATATTTTCACATAATTAAGATTATTCGTGGGAGGTGTAATCGTCTCGTATTTTATTCTTATTTGTTTTGGCACGATGGCGTTTACCATATTAAGACACTTCCGTTTTAGGACTTCAATTAAACCTTATAACTACATCGTTTTTTTTTTGCTCGGAAATATCAGCCAGTGACATACTTTGTGGTCTACATTTTTTTTCAAACCTTAGTCTCAATTACTTGTTTAAGTATTAAATAACTGTTATGTGTGCAATATGAAAACTTTAACTACTTTCTCTTCTATTAATTAAAACAAATGAGGGATTATAAAACTATTATGGTGAATGTGTGTTTTAAAAACTTAAAATGATAGTTTTTCTTACAAATATGGAGTTTATTCTCTGCAGATTAAGAAAAATAAAATTATATTAAATTTTAAATTAAAAAACACCCTGTAAACTTGGCTAATGAAATGTTTTGTAGAAAAGTAGCTAACTGTGATCAAGAGAAATTTTCATTTAATGTAGGCGAAATCTTTCTGCTCTTATTGCTTTAATAACACTCCTGAAACCCATATTCGTGACAAATGTACTTATGCTGTATACAGTACCATGCACTCATGTACAATTTTAAAAAATATATTAATTTATAAACTGGAACTTAACATTCTCATATAATTATACTCTAAACATCCAAATTCGTTGATTTAAAGAATGAAGAAGAAGGCCTACTTGTTTTAAATTTTGATTTAACACTTTTAATTAAGTTGATTTAATGTGTGCTATTAGGGCAGTGAATCATTTTATAAAAAGTGAATTGAAATAGTTCTCGAAGTGTTGTTTGAATTGCATGTTATGGACCACCCATTTCTAGGGTCATTATCATTTTCATAATGCATCGAATGAGGTTGTAATTTGTAGTCAGGAGGCGATTTAAGCGCCGATTATTAATTTAAGACGTGATGTCAAGCCGAACTTATTTAGTAAATGATTCATGAAAGTTCCTATTTAGGCACAATGCAAGCTACCACCACGGAATAAAATTAACTAAAAGTAATCCACAATTACTGCTTTATTGCAACAACGATGTTTCTAATTAATTTTAATTTTTAAATAGTTGATTATTGCAGTGAAGGTTATAAGCAAGGTTTTTTATGTTTATGAACTCTTTTTTTATGCTCTCCTTGATCATAAGTTCCTTTGCATAACTTTAAAACATCTATCATTTAAATTCTGGTAATTAAAAATAATGTTTTATTTTTGTCTGCGCAAATTTAAGTAAATATATCTTGTATTCCTGGAAAAATTTTTTGGCAACATCTGATTTTTTACATCTGGAATATTTAGAAGAATTTCTAAATTTATCTATATTTATGAAACTCTTTTATTATTTCCTTTACATCAACATTTCGGATGCTTTTATCTAACCCAACAAATTTTCTATCACTGGTTATTATCACTTTTTTCACAACTAGATTTACCACCCTAGGAGAAAGTACTACGGTTTTGGCAAGGATCATTTTAGTGTTGTTGGTGATCTAGCTGTCTCTCTAAATCTTTTGTTAAATTTTTTATAACTGTCCGTGCAATTGCTATGCGCCTCTTTTAGTCATCACCGAACCTAGATATGTGAAGTTATCGCTCTATATTAAGGATATTGTTCGGTAATTTCTGCATTTTTGTGTGGATTAATGTTGTTACAATTATGTCGTCTATTATTTCAACACCACTGTCTCCCATTGACTTCAATATTTCAGTAGTGCCTGGGAATTTGTTCAATTTCACGTGTTTTTTATGGCTTCCTCTACTACACTTTTCATAGTATATGTTTCCTGTTCTAAGTACATGCTTATGATATGTTTGTTTGTTATCCTTGACTCGCCTCGTATAGTTCTTCGCAGTACTTCTTGCATATTTTGACATTCCCACTGTATACTGCTTTTGTCCTCTATGGAAATTATTCTTGATTTAGACTTTGCCATCAGTTCTCTTACTCCTTTTATATAGGAGTGGATATCGCTCTTGTTACGATTTTCTTCTATCTTCCTAGATATTTTACCGATGTAATTATTTTTATCTTGTCTGCACTGTCTCTGAATGTTCCGTGATAGCCTTCTGTATTTATCCTTATCTTCCTGGGTCAGAACTCTTATTTCTTCAGAGTCTTCGTTTCTTCAACCGTACCTACAGTTTTTTTTTTTTGAGACCCACTGTTTATTTGTTTGGTTTGTTCATTTGCTCTACTGCTGTACTCTGCCTCTAATGTTTCTTCCGTGTATTTTTGTTTTAGTTTTCCCACCTTACATTTTGATCTGTGGTGTTTAGTTTTCAATTCTTGTTGAAATTGCTCTTTGGTAGTGTTCAGGCATTCTGCTTCTTTTTTGCTGATAGCAGATTTTTTACATTTTAAATCAAATTGCATTTCTAGAAGCTGTATACTTTAGAAAGTCCCAATAGGAACAAAATTTTCAACATTCTACATTTGTATAAAGCTCAAATATAAAATACTATGCAAAATTTTGAAATAAATCGGGAAATTGAAGGAGATTTTAAACCTTTATTAAAAAATAGTACGAGTACTACTTTTGTTGACTTTGTTAATTTTAACAATTGGATAATTTAAATAGATATAAATAAATTGAATTCTAATAAATGTTTTGTTGGCTTTTTCGTTCATGCGTAAAACTTTATTTGAATTTCTGTTAATATAAAAAGCTTTTATGATCCTGTAGCATTACGCCTCGCAGCGTAAAAGCGTCTTCACCATTAACACAAAAATTCTGTTATTTTTAAGTTACGAACATTACCTTTATTTGAACTTTTTTATGTTTTGTTAACTTTTTTGTACATTCTTTATATTTCAACATTTTTTGTTTTTTGAATCCTTTGTAAGTCTGCAAAAAGCAGCGCCGAGTGTTGCATCGATTGTTTAAACGATTTTTCGTGTGTTTGTTTTGAAATGAAAGGTATATCTTAAAGTAAAGCATACTTTACTTTTAACAGCAATAGCATGACCCAAATGATGATTTCATCAAGTCTTACGTAACACCAATTACGCTCGTAAACTCTTGCGGTTTATTAATCCTAAAAATTGCAATTCATAAATTGGACAAAATGAATTCATTCTTTTTTTTTATTTATTTATTTTTTTAATTGTATGATTCAGTGTAATTGCCCTTCACAATTGAAGAATTGTTTTTAAAATAGAATATTTTATGTTGGAAAAAAGAACTGAGGGAAAAGGTTGTAATAATAAGAAATGATTGTGTTGCCGGATGTACGCGCAGTTAGCACTTGAAATACGACAGCGAGTTGTAGAAAATCTTCACCTTCGTGCTCCACTTTTCGCTTAGCATTTTATGGTATTAATTGTTACAAAAATATTTCCAAAGCTTTCACACAATTAAATTTCAATATTTTACTTAATTTTTTAATTTTTTTATATTTAAACAAACAATTAAATTTCACTTTCTTGAAGAAATCATTTTAAATATTTTTGATTTCGACATATTGCTTCTCATTCCATCCAAGTTCACATTTATTGCTTAGACCTTACCAAATGTGATCCACTGTTTTCACAGATTTCTGAAAATCTAAAATTTTTTTCCGTTTTAAAATATTTTCTAATATATTTATCTACAAAATTTAAAGCTCAAAATTGCAATAAAAGATGGAAAAGAAAATTGCAATAAGAAATAGTTTTGGAAAATGTTCTGCATTAAGATAACTTTCTAAGTATTTCATTTCTATATATGTGAAACATATATTTGTTGAATTTAACTTTTAAAACGGCAATTGAAAAAGTTTCCAAATTGCAATTATAGAATTATAGTTTATTCACCGCAAACACATTAAAAGTTCGTGCATTTTCGTGAAATTCCGTGGTCATTTAAATGGCGCAACTTTGGTGACGACATTTGTTGCGATTGATCGGATTTTTAAAGTGGGTTATTAGGTCTATAATATCTACAAGCTTTTCCTAATAACCAGATGAAAAATTAATCAAAATGCACTGGATTAATTAAGGAGGATATAGCCCTTAGAGAAAGTATTTCAACATAATTATAAAATATTGTAACGGTTGTAGTAATTAGCTTGCGCGCGTATGTTACCTGTAAATTGCTGCATGTGATTGAATAATTAAATAAAAATAGAAATTCAAGGCGGCGTAACAAGAAAATTCTATTGGGCACGCTCTGACGATCATAGTGCAATGCATCAGATGATAAATAATTTTCCAGGTTATTTTCGGTGGATCAACCCCGTTGTTTTGAAATCTCTGGTATATAAGAACTATTTTAAGGTGTAGAGGGAGGTCGTGCTTAAAGGTTCTTCTTGAAAACATCTGCCGTTTGGGCCACGCAAAGTACCCACCTGCCATCTGTCTTAGGACACACGTGCTGTAATTTCAGCCATTTATCAAGAGATATTTAATACAGGTCCAAATCCAATTCTACTCTTTTAAGATTTTTATAACCCATACTTTACATAAACTAACGCACGCACATATCAAATAGACGCCATTTTAATCTTTAATTCATTTCACTTGTTTATTATATAATTTTATTATTATGTAGGAGAATAAGTGAACCCAACAACTTTTTATACATTCACAATTCCATGGCAACAATTTAATTACATATAGATAATACATGTAATGTGATGTAACAAGTATATATCAATTATTTTCTTAATTACACTAAACTTTAACACTAAGTAACTTACAAGAGGAAAAAGAAATAATGTAAAGAGGATTATTGAGTTGAAGAAGTTCTAGACTCATGATATGGTGAAATTAAAGTGCCAAAAGCTTTTCAATTAAACCAAAATAATTGTATTATCTAAAAACACAGCCAATATATGTGATTTAAATAAGGTGTTAGACAAATGACAAATAAATAGTATTAAACTTATTATTAAATCCAAAAAATTTTTCTTATCAATTTTCATTGCTTTTATTTATAAATATAAATAGGTAATGTTTGCCATTATTTTTTTCCTGATTTTTTATCGATATATGTGTGTGTCCTTCCTCTAGACGTCATTTATATGAATTATCTAAAATATTACAGTTGCAATATCCTTCCGACATCAGTCACAGCTTGCGGTAATACATTTCGTCATAGAACATATGTTATAATAACACACCAAACGTTTTCTTTCTAATAAAGTAGCATACTACACTGTATATCGATTATCTCTATAAATATGTGATATTGATGTACCGTAATAAGTAAACCGTAAGTAATTTCTGAAAGTGTATTCACTGAACCTTTGCATCTTGAATTTATTGGTTGGGTAAATCCAAAGAGAAGTTATTTGGGTGAAAATACCAAACGAACTATAATACTATACTTTATCAATAAAATATTTAGAGAAGTAAACAGAAAACGACATACTTCTTGTTTGTTGTGGGGGAACAACTCGATAGCAAACATCCTTTAATACACCAAAGTATTTTGTGTTTGTGATACTTTAAGTAGTAAATCTGGGTGAACTTTTTGAAGTTAAATCCCAGATTAAGTTCTCCTTTTGTATTACAGAACCCTTAAAAATAACGACATCATTAAAAATATTTATTTATAAAAATTGTGTTTACATTGCACTCTACTTTTATTAAGCCTCCTCTATTATTAAAGTTACTCTGCCAATTAAATCGATCAATTTTTAAGCCAGTTTTAATGGTATAAACAAACAAAAAACACATACAAAATAATGGCTAAAACATGTTTCGAAATATTAATAATGAATTTGAATTGAGTTCTATTTATTTATTATCAATATTTGAATATTAAACCCTATAAGAAAGTAATTTCGAGAAGTTTTGCATCAATTTTAAAGTAACACCCCAAAACTATATCTGCTAAACAAAATTGTTAATTAATATTATGATTACAAAAATACATAATTTCTGTTCGTTATTATCTTAATAACCAATTTTAAATTGTAATTTAAAAATAAAATAAAAATTTTTGCTTTTAAGTATGAAACATTTTGGTGTCACCTGGTAAAATCAAGTTTCGGTGTTAATGACGTTCTAAAATCAAGCCGGAGCAAGTACCCCGGCAGGTGTAAGCACAATCTTACTTTTTATTGTTATTTCAACAATCATCTTTCTTCTGGCAATTAAAATATCGCGATCGCTATCTTGCTCGCACACGAGAAATTCATTCCAATCATAGGCGTATAAGGAATGGCATTTAAAAATCAATTTCCCCTCAAGCTATCTTACAAATGTCATCATCCATGTTTTGCTTCAAAAAATTACTTTCACTATTAATTCTCTTATAATTAGCCGCTTGCATGAACACGAGCACTTTTTGCAAACATACGATGAATTTAATTGAGGAACTCACAAGATATACTTACATACTATTTTCAGATTAATTTGAACATCTTATACTCGTGCATTTAAAACTATTAGAATATATATATAACAAAAAAAAAGTAAAATTTCATTGTATAACTAACTACAATCAATATAAACTCTATCAGCTATAATGAGTAGATTTCGTATTGAATTAATTGAAACCTTATTTCGTTGGTATTAAAATCTACCTTTCAATTTTGACTGCAGATTTAGAAATCCTTAGAAAAATAATATGGTTTTTCCCCGTATCATATTTTTGTATCTGTTAAGAGATTCCCCGAAAATGGGAGCCAAAGTGTAACATTATTTTTTACTTTCCGTACACTACTATGTATGGAAAGCATTGTAATCATAATAAAAGTCGAATTTTGATTGATTTTTAACAATTTGAGCTTCTCTAAACCTGTTTTGAACATTTTCGCGAAGATGTACACTATAAACATCTGGAACATACTCAACTGGTTAGAATTGGAGTTATATTATGTTAAGACATTTTTATAAGGAATATAATAACCGTTTTACCCTACTAGTATGGGAAATTGGTATGCAGTTATAATTTTAGATATTTTCCTAGGAGGTAAATATAAAAATTCATATTACTCATACTTAAATTTCATGTTATATACTCATTAACACTCTGTGAATTCGTGTTCACGAGAGCAAAACAATACGCAACATCAAAGTACAAGTAAAACGCAATTTAATTTTAAACTTTTAATTTCCACCGAGAAAAATCTCAATATCAGATAAGGTGTAAATAACACAAAGACTATCGATTATCCATACATAAAAAATGGAGGATGATGGAGTATTATTATTTAGATTGCGAAATTTAGTTCTTAAACGCGCATTTGATTGTATGAAATAAATTTGAGTGGGAAAAGTAATTTTATGAATTTTATTTTATTGCAATATTCTTCGAACTTTAAACCTTTTTTTCTGAAAATTTCATTTCGTGCATTATAATGTTATTACTCTGAAAATGTACTTATTGGTTTGTATAGACAACGAATTAAAATATTTTTGTTTTTGTACAACATAATACCATAATGGGTAAATGAGTAATGGGCTATTGACCTATGCCTATCAGCCCACATTGTTCAATTCATCTAAATTTATTCAAAAGTTTGATGGAGATGCGGGGAATGAGTACGCGGGCACGCATGTTCGTTCGCCCATTTTATTTGACAATTCGTTCAAATTGGTGCGAAGGTTAATAATTATGCTAATATTTGAAATGGTTCTCAGTAATTAGTTGCAATTACAATATAAATGTGTGCTGAGCAATGTGTTTTTCAACTTGTCGTACCAAGGTCAAACTGTCCGATCTTTTTCTCTCTCAACTATTGGGAAACTGTAAATTTTATTGTATTGTCCACTTTTATTGAATAAAATTTTATATTATGTGCATTGAAACGCATTCAGGTACATTTCAAGAACCTCCATCTCATCTGATCTGGAGCTTTTGTGAGACATATGTTGCCTTCGGTTGAAAGGAGCAGCTGCCGTTCGTTATTAACTTTTTTTCCTGATATTTTGATATATCTGCATCCTTGTCTGTTTACTACCTGTGATTAGGGGGCTGAAACCTACCAAAAATCTTCAGTTTAACATCTGCTTTCGATCGAGAAGTGTCAATTTTTAGTTATACACAGGATTTTCAATACACATACGTGATGATTATTTGCATATCCGGATTTTTGGTGGGAAGGTACTGTACCCCTTTTTAATTATTACACCTGTTTTTTTTTTTAACTTTCTACAACCCCTTCATTTTTTTCTATTCAGGAAACGAACGCAAATCCATGCAAGAATCAAATCGAATTTTTTCAAAATTTTTTATTTAAATTTTGTTTCAGTCGTCAAAAATCAGCTCTGGTTTATAAAAAATAAGTGTAAGTTTTATTTTATATTTGGAAATGTAACCACCACAAAAATATATTTCACGTATTTTTAGACCAATTGGACCTTTTTTTTGAATGCATGGTTTTATCTATCCCTTTCTTCACTTGATTCACCTTAGCAATAAATCAAAAACCCAAAAAAAAATGTATTGTGTGTGTGTGTTGCTTGGTCGAAATTTTCATGTCATTTTTTTTTTTAGTAGATGTAGAGGTTTGTAGATTTTTGCGCAAACTTAATTTTTATTTGCAATATAAATTCAAGACTTTATTATTTAAATCATCATTCGGGTTAATATGTTAAAATATTTTTTCTTGCATTAGTTTTAATAAAAAAATATTATAGAAAAATGATGGTATAAGAGACTTAAAATATCAAAATTTGGAAAATGTAGTATTTGAATTGGTTTCATTTGATAAAATAGCAGTATTTATTTAGAATGAATTTCTTTCAGAAGCATGTGAATTAATGAATACGTTTTCTCTGTGTAATCATACCAGTTTCGATTTTTTTGCTTCATTAATTTCAATGTTAATGAATCGAAAGGAAAAGTAATGAAAACAAAGTTGTTAAATGCAAAATCACCTGTTTTCAAAAAAATATTGATTTTCATCCTTTTTAATGTTTTGAAAACAAACTGCACAAACAACCTATCTTGTTTTAGTTAGTCGCCTATAATTTTACAATTAATAATTATATTTATAAATACATTAATAAGAAGTATTTAATTTAATAATATTCAAAGTTTTATTCAAAAATATAAAAAATTTTATTGTTTGATATTTACAAGGACCTGCTAAAATGAAAAACAATGTTTTAATTATATTTAAATTTAATTTATAATATAATAAAATATTTAATTATCTAATTAAAATTTAAATTAAATTTGATTATTTATCCAATTTTTTTATTTAAAAATATATTAATAAAATTTATTATTAAATAATCCGAATGTCGATTGAAATTCATGACAAGATTCTAGAATTGGTTGTTGTTCATTATCATTCCTATGTTCACCTTAAAATATCAACTGACCCATAATATACACAATTTTTAATATTTGGTTTTTAAAAACACGTACAAATGTTCACTCCCAAACAAAATCGACACTTGTTATTTCCAAAATAACTAGCTTGTACTAGAAGAGAGAGTACTTCCAATATTTGTGCCCTTTTACCATCTTAAAAATAAAGAGAATTATTGTTACAAATCAAATTACACACAAATTTGTTACCTAGAAAAAATATAAGAATATTTTGAAAGCATCTTCTATTGCAATTTAAAATTTTGTGTGTATTTTGGTTTATGTTAATTTGATAATTTTTTTCCCACAAAGAAACTGGAGAGTTTTTTTTTTATTTACAGTTTCCCACAAAAAATGGAAAGACCTCAAATTTCACCTGCACTGGGGTCTGTACACATTCAAGATCAAACATACATTCAAGCACCCACCTATCTTCAGACGCAAAGTTACCCAACCCCTTCACCAAATCCAATTTATTCACGCTCTTCTCCAAATAGTT
Organism: Coproporus ventriculus; assembly: GCA_027574865.2. Taxonomy (NCBI): domain Eukaryota; kingdom Metazoa; phylum Arthropoda; class Insecta; order Coleoptera; family Staphylinidae; genus Coproporus; species Coproporus ventriculus. The sequence continues at coordinate 2,311 of JAODAH020001029.1, read as the reverse complement.
CTGGGTATGTCTCTGTTGCACAGCCACTACATAAGAAAAGTTCTCTAAGAAATGGTGATATTTTAAAACGGTCCAGGGTACAAACAACGTAAGGCGAATTGAAAACAATTTTATTTAATTGAACTTAATAAATTTTATTTTGTAGGTACGAATTGTCCCAAGATATTTTAGATAAACAAATTGAAGTGTTAGAAAGAAAATATGGAGGAGATAAAGCTAGGAATGCAGCACTCACAATTCAAAGAGCTTTCCGAAGATATACGCTCATCAAAAAATTCACTGCAATTACTGCAATGGCTAAGGCTGAGAAGCGTATTAGTCGTAGGATTCCGAATAATGGTGATGATGCAAGAAGTACATTAGGAGAAAATGATCAATGTGAAGCTGAATACATTAGAGGTTTTGACAAGTAAGTTAACTATTACGATCATGCACATTTAAATTCTTTTTGAGTGAAATATTTATAAATCTAAAAAATATTTACAGAGAATTTTTTGTTTTTCTTCAATATCGGTAATCGATTATCTTACTTTAGTAACACAAATTGTGAATTATAATTTGAAAAATAACATTGTTAAGCAGAAAATAAAATAAGACTGACCTTCATAGGAAAGGTTGGAAATATATTCTTAATGTCTAAAGTTTTATATGGCAATTTCATAAGTAGATACAATATAAACTTTATATTTCATTCCACAAATGAAAATTATTTTAAGCAATGTTGACTTTACTGTAGTTCTATTGTCAAATTGTTGAGAAAAATATTAATCTCTTTTTGATTCTTTTGCAGTGGTCATGAATGTGGTACAATTCGAGCTCTTCCAATGCGATCAATGTCGCTCCGCGAAAGACGAAATGTTGATAATATGTCGATTCCCCGCAGCCAATCTGGTACTCCAACTGTGTGTTGGGAAAATTATACACAGCTCTTACAAATTCCACATTATTACTCGACATCTGAAAATAAGCATGATAGTCACAATTTGCAACAAACTGGGCCTCCAAATACATGTAGTATTACTCAAAGTAATAATGGATATGTGAGATCAAGGAGCAGTTTAAGTAATCGCAAAGTACCTCCAGAAGTACCGAAACGAACTTCAAGTATTTCTTCAAGATCAGTTGATCCCCGACACCACCGGTCTAATGGTTTAACAAAGAGTACAGAGAATGGCTCCTTATCGAGTGTACAAAGTTCCGGGAGTGATAGTAGTATATCAACAGATAGAATACAATGTGGTGAATATCCGGGTTCACCAGTTTGGAAGAGAAAAGGAGGCCATCACCAAGAATACTCAGAACCAACCCTTGAAACAAGTTTAGGCAATATTTCAAACTCTAGTACCTCCACTTACGTCCTTGATAGAAATGAGCAAGTCGTTGCTCCGACTAGTTATAAAATTTCTGAAACTGTCCGGAAGCGACAGTATCGTGTAGGATTAAATCTTTTTAATAAGAAGCCAGATCGTGGCATAGCATATTTAATACGGCGAGGCTTCTTAGAGAATACCCCAGCAGGAGTCGCAAGATTCTTAATCACAAGAAAAGGTTTAAGCAAACAAATGATCGGAGAATATTTGGGTAATTTACAAAGCCCATTTTGTATGGCTGTGTTAGAGTGTTTCGCTCTCGAATTGGATTTATCTGGCATGCAAGTTGATGTTGCTTTACGAAAATTTCAGCAACATTTTAGAATGCCAGGTGAAGCCCAAAAAATAGAAAGATTAATGGAAGTCTTTTCACAAAGATATTGTCAATGTAATGTTGATATTGTTGCCCGATTACGGTCACCAGACACAGTAAGTCACTACATTTAGTTTTGTATGGACAACTTAACAATATGATTTTCTTTTTAGATATTTGTTTTGGCATTTGCAATAATTATGCTCAACACGGATTTGCACACTCCAAGCATAAAACCCGAAAGGCGGATGCGTGTTGAAGATTTCATAAAAAATTTACGTGGAATTGACGACTGTGGTGATATTGATAGTGATATGTTAACTGGTATTTATGAACGCGTTAAAGCTAACGAATTTAAACCAGGATCTGATCATGTAACGCAAGTCATGAAAGTACAAGCTACAATTGTCGGGAAGAAACCTAATATGGCACTTCCCCATCGAAGACTGGTTTGTTATTGTCGATTATACGAGATACCCGATACAAACAAAAAAGAAAGGCCTGGTGTTCATCAACGTGAAGTGTTTCTTTTTAATGATTTACTTGTTATTACGAAAATTTTAAGCAAGAAAAAGTCATCGGTTACTTATACGTTCAGAAATAGTTATCCTCTATGTGGTATGGTTGT